>JAULBU010069456.1:0-10667 GCA_032358235.1 Odonthalia washingtoniensis
ACCCGTTGTTGGAACACAGTATTTTGTGGCAAAAATGCTTCAAACGTCCTGGTTCTAATACACAACTTCAGTTTAAAAAAAACTTAAAATCTTTTTTAAGAGAAACAGCAAGTAACAATGCGTCAATTTTTCCAAACTTTTCTTATTTGCCCCTCTACAATAGTACAGCTGATTTGAAAGCTGAAAAACGGAGGTGAAAGCTGACAAAATATCATGGGGACAATCACGGGTAATGTCAGGCATTTAGTGAAATGATGGCGTGAAGGGGAAAGTGATTTTCAGAAAGTGATTTTTTTGGATAAGCGGCGTTTTCATGAATTGGAACGTTTTAAAACTTTAGATCGGTGACCATGATAATTTTTCATTTTGCCAATTAGGTGACGCCAGGTAGTGTACAGTGTAATAAAATAATTGCAGTAGAAAAGTAATTTTAGGGACAGTAAACGGTTTGTAGGATGCTGGGAAGAAAATGAAATTGGCAAGTGTCTGTGAGAGCTTCTCTTATGGACACACGTATCAATGCGACACGTTACATGTTCACATCACTTACACTTCAATGTCTATTAAAGTACTCACTTGCGGGAAACATCCCGCTCTGAGACGATTCCCAAGTAAGAGATCTGCACTCAACACAGGTTATGGGCCTATTATATCTACCACTGTTTTATCTTCAATAAAAACAAATACTAAAAACCTAGCACCAATTGTGCATACCATTCCAACAACATATATCCTGTAGATATCTCTCAGTACACCCTTTGTGTGCATACCTTGTTCCCGAAAACTCATTCATGGAATCCCCACCACAAATTATGCCTACACACAACCCCACCATCCCCGAACATGATCCTGAAAATATCACTCTGTGGATAGTGGCAATTCAGTGTTAGGCAGATAAGCTACAAATCAAACAACAGATAGAAGCCATCAACTATACCTTTATTCCAGTTCGGCCCAATACTACTAAAAAAGCACATACTCATTGCCTCCACCAAGAAAATATCATCTTCACTCTGCCCTATTTGACACCGTCTCATCACAACGGTACCATTATCCACACCGTCACAATCCCTGAAAGACTCTACCATGGCATTATAATCAGCCTTTAACCATGCACCTATTTCTCTTCTTCGCAAAAATTTTGCAATCAGGCCTATACCCAGCCCTAAAAGACATTTTTATGTCACATACTGATTTTATTACATGCTCAGTATCGCTTCGTTTCTCGATAAAACAGAACTTGTTGGAAGACCTTGTAGATCTAGGGCAGCTGGGAGACGAAGTACTGGATGTTGAGTCCATCACAGAACGCACTCTGTCAGACTGGTTGGAGTAACAAATAAATTCGGATTATATTTTCCGGACCTTCAAGCCAGCGAAGCCACGTCTACTCCCACGATGCGTAGTGGACGTACTGTAGCCGATGCTGGCCGTCGTTAAGATTTATACGTAAAGCTCTATCCGGTGTTATAGTTGGGAGCGTCCAACCCTATCGTAGGGTTATACTTCTGGAAAGTCTCACTGATTTTTAGAAATGCTCTGCCGAATCTTTTTTCAGATTGGCCTTTTGCTTTTTTGTTTATACAACAAAAGCGTCTGGACTGACCTAGTTGTGCTAGTCGTTCTGTTTGTCGTTACCGACACTAACGTCTCTTTGAAACGTGTTACTGTGCCATTGTGTGGAAGTACACGTGTTTTCTTTGTGAAATATATCCAATATATCACACGCGTAACCGTGGATTTGTCTTGGCCTTTTCCACTGTATGTTTGGTAACGCTGGGCGTAAAAAATATACAATACTCTGGAAACTTTTGTTGGTTTCATGGACTGTACAAAAATTGGAATGGAGCGGCCTAGAGGTGATAATTTTCACCAACGATTTTATTACTCTGGTCAGAAACGTAGGTCTTTCCTTATATATTAGACTGTGACAACGACGGACGGTATCATATATTTCCTGTACGGACCTGACCTGAGGTAGGGAGGAGATGTAGAGCAATGAATTCGGTAAACACGGGTGTTTGAGTCACTAAAGTGTTGTTCATAATACCTCGTTTGAAGTAGCTCGTTAGATCTGCACTCCACCAAAAGATAGGATGGAAAAGTTGTAATGATGATATGGTTTAGGTGTGATTGATATCCCGACAAATGATCGTGCCGGTTGCTGAACGGACGGCAAGAGTCAGAGAGTAATTGCAAGACGTACTGAGTGCGGCCGTAAAGACTGGATGATCAACTTCCTTGTGAGAGGGAGGGCTGAGTAACGGTACTGCTTGTACTGTTACTCAACCATCCCTAGTTAGTACCGGGTTTAGCACGATTAACGTGAGACGAGCTAATGCGGGCGCTCGTAGGGAGATGTTTAAAGATAACGTCTTCAGAGACGGAGGGTGAACAGAGCTGAAGTTGATTAGTGGGTCTTACGAAGAAAATCTTCGGAGTCACTTTTAGTCTTTAGGATGCTTATCTTTATTAGAATTAAGAGGATGTGAGGTCCAAGTCCCCTCAAGTAGAACTGACCTACCGCCAAAGTGTCGGGTAGAAGGTTGTACTGTAAATGTTGGACAGAAAGTCAGTGTATACTGTACACTCACATCGAAAAACACGTAGCGAATGGGTTAATTACTCGAACGCGGGAAAAGTTGGAAAGCGTGACATAACGTCACACTAATGTCACGTTTTCATGACCGGATGTGACATTAGTCCCGATTAGATATACTGTAGACGCGACGTTTGAGTGCAACATGTCAAACAAGTGTCACAATTAATTACACCACAGGGAAAGCAGTTTAAATGAGATATTGGAGAACTGCTTCAACATTGCCGGGGAGAAATATTACATATTTGGTGACAAGGCATATGTCCTGCGACCTTGGTTGCAGGCAGAGTTGACTGTTTTACAGTAACTCCTGAACAGCACATATTCAATACAGAAATGAGCAAGGTTCGGGAAGCGGAGTGATGGAGTTAAAATGATTTGAAACTGATGTGGACACGAAAAGATTTTGGACGTTCTCTAAAAGTCCGTCAAGCACACATTTATTTAATGTTCACTGCATCTACTGATATCCTGAACTTTAAAACCTGTATCGAAAATGGCGGATAGTTCAGTGCATACTTTGACTGTCCGATCTCCAGTTTGAGCATATTTCTTGATTGTGAATTGAGTAAAGGTGGGTGATACTCTATACGATCATCTACATCATTTTGTCATTTTGAACCACATCCAGATCCAAACCCACCACATTCATATCTACCATCACCACATGAAATTATACTGTCTCATCAAATAATCCCTTTATCTTGTAAACGATGTTCAATCTTTGCTTTAAAGTCATCACAGTGCACAGCAATGGCATCAACAGGTATGTTAAAAGTAGGTAGTAGAACCCCACATGCATTATCATCATCAATACAAAGTGATTAGAAAAGAGTAACATTTAGATGGATAGACTCTTATACATAGACTAAACAAGTCTTTTTACGTGTCTATTGTTCAGCTTCTGGATTGTGTGGTATGGTGGACATCCATCCCGTATGTCCCTCTCCCCGACCATGCGCATCCTTCCAATGAACAGGAAGATGCTTCAAAACTTTGTCAACATTCACACTCATTTGTCGATATCAACAGCGTCATTGACCACATACGCTGAATTTTACCAATGAGCATGACATCTGCTACCGCATCAACCCTTTTAAACACCACCACCGCTATTACTCGACGTATGATGGGGGATTTATTTCCTCTGCTGGCACTTCACCTGCACACATGAATTATTTGATGAACATTGATGTAACGATCGATTATTAAAAAACAAACGTATAAAAACTGATAATTTCACAAATTTATAATTCTTGTTATTTGAAATAAAGGTCGATGGACATCCTGATGCACCTACACAGATGCAAAGAAGAAGAAGAAAGAAAGAAAGAACGTCACCTTTGAAATCAAGTAATTTATTATCATTACGTGAAATGATTGATGATCGTATGATATCATATCATGATGTTCAACGACCACCCAGTGAAAATAATGACAATTTGAAAATAGAATGTAAAAACCCATGTTAACTTTGTGTAGTATTATTAGTTCAGAATTTTGTACAAGTTTTACCAGTATTGCTATGTCTCACATAACAGAACAAGTCGGTGCTATGAAGTTACTTCGTAAATGGAGAGAAGGTGAAATCGAGGTAATCGTTAGATGGATTGATATGAACAGCCGTGATTATGATGAAAGAAGAAAAAGGAAAACGAAAATTGAGGTAAGTGTTGTTTATTGGGAGAAAGATCACGAACGTTGCACAGTCACCACAGTTCCTTCCATCCATTCAAAATTTGGTCACGTACTGACCTGTTGAAAATTCCAGGTTACATCATTCATTACTCCCACAAAAAACGATTTCAACAGAAGCTGCCCGGTCAATTTTAAACATGTAATTTTAGGATATTTCCGTTTCTGTTTACACGAATTCAACATTTTCTTCTGTTCCCGTTTTCTACCTAAACATGCACCTGCTTGTAATTTTTGAGCGCAATGCGTGGTGACCAGAAATAAGAAACACTGAATTAAAGATTTTGTTCTCGACCTTTATGTGGACGATTCGTGGTTTGGAATGGGTTGATCTTTTCGGCAACCTGAGGCTTTTGGGAGCTTTTCGTACTAATCGCAGCCTGTATATCTGCCTCCTCGTAGGATAGGGAGATCTGCCCATTTCGCAGCCCAAAAACTGACAGTTTGCGATTTGTGGTTTAGTAAATCGGCGCGAATGTATATTTATTTAAATCGTTAAAATGACTTTTATATATATTTCATTGGCCACACGCCCAAATTAAAATTGTTTAATTTAATGTATTAAATTACCACTGGAGGGGTGAAAATAAAACAGGAATCATCTTTTCCACCAGTTCTATGAACTGCAGTTGATTTCCATCTAATTGTTGTCGCGTTGGAAACACGTCACCATCATTGTAAAAATCATTCAGGACAAACCCATGAAAGAAGAAAAGCCATCTCCGACTAATGTTAATTAGATTCATTACCAGAACGTTATTCATTGACATAATTCGCCAAGTATTGCAAGCACATCCGGAATTTATTCTGGACAGAACAGAAGAGAACCTTTTTGAAATGTCTATCATCTATTCCTAACCATCAATCTTCTTAACTATGCCGTCTCCAATATTCGTTTTTCTTTACTAAATATTTTCTGTTTAATTTAACAAAATCTGAGCCTGGATGTCCTGGTTGCTAGATGTCCGCCAGGAAGAAAAAAATAGAGCTGTAATCTGCTGGTGGAAGCAGCTGGCAGGGCAAGGCCATCACGCAGAATGTTTTCTAGTTCAGGTCGTACTGAAATCGCCGGACATTCCGTAACGGGGGCCCGAGGCTCTGTGACGAACTCGGCGGTATTCGAATGGTTGAAAGAAAACATTAGTCCCGATGGGTCTGAAACGAATGAGCGTCGAAATCTATCTGCATTAAACCCGCCAAAAGACGCACTGTCCATCGCCAGTCATTTACAAAAATGATTTAAAAATTGTTCATGAGGTACGTGAAGCAAAACTTAAAGCATATATTCAAAGAGAAAAGAGATGACATTGATTTGATTGTAGTCTAACGTATGAAATTTATATTTTGTTTTTCATCGGATAGTCAGCTTTTGTAAAGAGTGAAACTCTGAACAGATTTATTGTCTCAAAGTCAATCCGTACAAGCTATCACCTCCAGAATTTCTTATGATTGCAAATATTCGATCCGAATCATACGGTCATCTGACGCCTCCCATAGCTGACGTTTATTCCAGATTTAAAAAGAAGCAACTAGTTGTACTTTATATATATATATATATATATATCATATTGGCTCAATTATTCCCGTTCACCTACTTCATGGAAAAAGGAATAGTCTTTGTTCATGAAAATTGCGTTTGCATTCATATGCACACATGTCCTGACTATCTGAATCCCAATAAAGATAATCGTTACTGGAATTACTAGACTTTATTTACTCAACGATGGAGCGAAGGACAAGAGACGGCGTCGCTCCAAAACCAAAAAATAAGAAAACTAATCATATCAGCAACCATACAAACTTCAACACTACCAAGAATCTTTCCCATGAAGGTAAAGATGCCCAAACCAAATAATAAGCCAACGAATCATATAAAATATCCCACAGACTTCACCAGCTGAGGTAACTATCTGGTGGCATTTTATAAGTAGGTCAAGGACCCGAAGGCTGTTGTTCAAAACATAAGTGGGCCGTGAAAATTCGCGATGAAAGAATGCGTCCTCCGTCAGACATTAATTTCAACAAAAGTAAACCATACATCCCACCTTCCGAGCTGAGCAGTGTAACGAAACCATTAAACCATTCTAGAAATAATTCTGGGATATCAAACGTAAGAATTTTTATGTCGTCGTGTTTTCCAGAATGGGAAAATTCTATGAACTTTATGATAAGGACGCTGATATTGGCAATTGAGTTCCTATTTTGAACTTGACAAAAGGCGGTAGAGTCGATGTGAGATGTTGTGCTGTTCCGGAACAATTATCCTCTAAAAATTGTGTACTGATTGTCGATTTGGATTACAAGGTCTGTAGAGTTGAACAAATTGAAACAGCTAACGCGACTGAGAAACGAATGAAAGTTAGTGATTATAGTTCTACGGTTTGTGAACTATCGCTCGTATGTATTTTTAAGAAAGGTACATTACGTGAGGAAGAATTGTTGATAGGTCATCGCGCTCGTCATTTTGTTGTAGTTACTGATGGTAATTGTCTGGATAAATTAAATTAAGGGGAAAGAAGAAGAAGAATGACAGTGAAAGATAGAACAATGTATATATCTTCGGGCGCCACAATACTATTGCGGCGCTTGAATATTTATAGTAGAAAGAGATGATTATGATGGCTACGGTGATGATAAATCACCAACGAAGACTATCGGATTATGTTTTGCTGATTTTGGTTCAGGAAGTCCGCGGACTATTCTGGAATAATTATGAAATGATGATGATTTTAAATTCCGCAGTTAGATCTGATGATAAAAGATCATTTAAGCTGCAACGAGTTTAAATTAATCGGCCAAGTTATAATTTCCTAACCTCTACCAATAGAATGACCATCTATGATTACTAAAGCTTTGAGATTAGTATCTACTACTCTTCTCGCAAGTACTTCAGCACTAAAACATGGAAAACAACAGAACGAATAGCACCAAATTGGGTACATGAAAGCATTTCAGCAGGTATTTCCATAATTGTAGGCACAGTCAAACAACAAAGTGTTCATGAACCCAGTCGTGAACATGCAAATAAATAGTTCGAACACCTAATCAATTAATCTATGAACGAACGTTTTCAGGAAGGAACTGGAAGTAAATGATTATTGGAAAAACCGCAATGAGTTTTAGAATATTTTGATGTGTATATAATTGAGAGTTAAGGGGTGCGTGATCTCATTCGACATTATCAAAATCAAAAACCAGTTCACAGCGAATTACAGCCATGAAACGACTCTATCAATGATGCGTTCGGGTTTTTGGAAGAATTATTACTGATTTCCCACAATCTCCTTAGTTATCCACATTCCACTGTTCCAAGCTCTCCAGCCCCTTCAAACGCAGTTATCTGTACTGTGGCTTCAAACTCCCAGCAAATCCAAACTCCTAAATCCAAACGCCACCATGACGACATCAGTGTGTGTTGTTCACATAAGCATAAAATTTTCTGTTGTGGTCTTTCGTGTCTAGTTGCTTTCGAAAATATCCTGCTCCACTGACCCTGTATGCATCTTCCAACGTTTGAAATTGAAAAGATCTTTTCTTGTACCATGGTGGAAAGGACTTCAGATTAAGTAACGGGGTAAATGATACCACTAATAATATTTTATCCTGCTTTCAAAATAAACAGCATAAAGGTTTCCGGAAGGGTTTTATTTCATCTACTGGAAGCAGGGAAAACCACTTTTCGCTGAATTACGGTTATTTCAATGTACTGCACTCTTAATAGTACATTTGAAACCAAGATTGGCAAAATGGAATAATTTAATGTTATATATTTTTTCCTGATACTACAAAACAATGAACATACCCATTATATAAAATCAATGCTGCCTCTAGCCGCAGGCATACTCTCCCTCTACATAGATTTCTTTCCAGCATGCTCATGCCTTGCAGTGTTTGGTACCATCCAGTTCCACGACGACTGCATCAATTGACACCAGTGAGTTAGTATCACTTAAAACAGAACACACTTCATAAAAACCATCATGACACCCCCAGTAATTGACATGCTCTTTTCAGGTATGATAAATAAAACATCATCACAAAAAACACTGCTGATATGCGCATGTATATCATGTTATGTTCCATGAATCACCAACTAACAAGACATTATACACACGCTTTCCAAACAACCTGCCTCTACATTTACAAACGACAACTGAACAACACAATCTACAAAAATCCAAAACAAACAAAAATAGCAAAAGTTGCAACAAAAAAACATTTTTATTGATTTATTCCTCTGCGCTTACCCATACTGACGTAGACGCTAACTTCTACGTCTTTAATAAACTTAGCCATGACAATCATATCATCACGTGAGATTTTTTCTTTATAAATACTTTCCTGGACACCCTAATAGCAAGATGAACCATGTCTATTATATTTTTCGATACATGTTTATCGTCATCTTTTGATGAAAAGTCCTTGACTTGTCCAGTCATTTTTGAATCATCAATATCTGTGCAATTTAAAAATTCGTAGGAAGCATTTAATGCATCTTATCCACTTTCTTCTTCTTTCCAATCATCATCAGTTCCCATAGTACTATGTTTACCACATGCTCCCACACCAACAGTTACCACTTCAATTAAATTGTCATTGTTGTTTTCATTGTCCGAGAATGGGAAAATGTGCGGAACTATGTCATCATGCCCATCTCCACTATTTACTGATGTGTATTCTCTTGGTGTCATGCCCTCCATAACCTCGTGATTTCCACAATAATCCTTGAGTTGGGTGTCACGGTGCCATTTTGACGACATGGCTGTTGATAATTTGAAAATTGGTGCCGAATATGCTCGTTGTGGATTGTAGACGAGATGCGTTTCCGAAAAATTCGTTTACCACAACGAGCTATTTCATTTGTTGAGAGACTGTACATAAATCACTCGTAAAACATGTTGTAAATACCCACACTATTTGATTATATTCGACAGACAGTAATAGTTGGACCCGGCGACCCAACCTACGATCTACACGTATGTACATTTCTAAGCTTGAACAGAATCTTCAGTAAAAAAGAATTTCTGTCTTGGATTCGCTTTAGGCGTTCTTTACCACTATAAGAACGCCATTCGCGTCATTCTCTTTCGATCTGTTCTCTCCCCTCCTCACTTGTTATTATAATATTGAACTTACTGTTCATGTTATTGCCGATCTTGGTATTGATCCTATGCTTCGCACTGTCCTATTATAGGCCCACGTTAGCGCCTTTTCCCTAGTCCATCATGCTTTGTGTCTTTTGATCGACCTATAGTGCTAGCTCCTGTTACTTTAACATCTACCCCTTTAGCTGAATACAACATTGACTCAATTGTCTCCACATTGAGTCCCCCCTTTTCTCTCCCTAACCAAAGACCAATCTCAGTTTACCTCTCCTTCCCTCGATGATAATATTACCATTTTTACCTACTGTAGTCATCGTTTCGGATCCACATCTACACTTACATCTGCTATAAATACACTAGGCTGTAATCGACTACCCGACGCTGATTGCCCTCGTCTCAGAATACAGCTGTTCGAGCAAGCAGGTATCATTCGACATTCTGCCATGCCTGTTTTTGGAATAAATAATAGCATATGTTTGACTGCCATGGGTGTTTTCAAATTTGAGTTTATAACGGTTGCTACTATCGGTGATTGAAGCTTTAGCTTTAGACCTAACTTTCATCCACAACAATTGTCGGTCCGAGACTGCCAATTTTGGTGATCGGTGTCGTATTTCACAACATTTAGTAAATAATTCAGTACAGTAGGTATATGTGAAAAACGTTCAGCACACAGCGATGTTGAAACGTTACAATACCTTTATTATCTTACGTCAATGCTACCCGTGTAGATGTTGAGTATATGTCTGAGTGCATCGTCTCTGTACAAATCGTTTGGACCGTTTTTAATAACACAGAATGGCTATAATCAGCAACACGTTTTTTTTCGTTTAGTTTCATTGTTACACACCATTTCACACAACAGTTGGTGAACGATTCAAGTGCAAAAGTATACATTAATGAGACGAAGAAGACGCACAATCAACAATGATTTCAAAGCCAATAATAATAGACTTGACTGCCACGTTAAAATTTCATCTTTAAATCAATGCAGTATGGCACATAATAATATTCAACGATCAATTTTAGACAAAAATAATAGAATACCTAAAATTTAAAATACATCTCAATTTTCAATACTCCCAAATAAATTTTAAAAACCGATCATCACCTACAAAAAAATATTCACATGCTAATAAAATAAATGCGAACGTGAATGACATTGAAAGTGGAAAAGTTTTTGAAAATGCTATTTAAATTTTTATGTTTTTATGTTTTGTCTACTGTTGCTGATTCATTACTTAGTTACTGTCTCTTGACCCACTGTA
>JAULBU010069467.1:0-29733 GCA_032358235.1 Odonthalia washingtoniensis
CGTTGCATGCAAGCCAAAAATGGAGAACCTGGGGAAATGGTGGGGGCATGAAAATGATGGGTAAATGAGGGATCAAAAGAGTTTGAATGAGAAGGGGGTCTCTTGTTCACTAAAAAGGAAATGAGGTCTTTGTTTAAGTAGATTAATAGACCTCAGCCTTGCAGTTCAATGCGACTGTCAATTTAATTGAACTGCAAGACTGAATTATTTTGTAATGTGCTTAACAGATAAATAATGATTAAATTAATAATAGGCTTGCTCCGTAAGGG
The DNA here is from genome assembly GCA_032358235.1 of Odonthalia washingtoniensis. Lineage (NCBI taxonomy): Eukaryota > Rhodophyta > Florideophyceae > Ceramiales > Rhodomelaceae > Odonthalia > Odonthalia washingtoniensis. The sequence goes on from JAULBU010069467.1 coordinate 270, forward strand.
ATGCATCGTAGGTTAATCAAAAGAATGTATGAAGTATTGGAAATCAGAATAACATTACAGAGTTGCTTAACACAAACCCACATGAAAATATATCATGTTATCAGTTAAAAATACGATGCAGTAAACCTTTTCCGAAAGTTGTCAGGCTTTTAATAGTTACAAAGGAAAAGATTTTACTGTTTTGTTTCAAGAAACGTTTTCTTGACATAAAACGGTAAAAATTACTCTAGTTACATAAACATCTTGGGTCATACATGTTATTAACATTAATTAAAAACCACCATAATTAATGTTACATCCTCTGATAATGTTATTAACATTAAAAGGGGTTGCGTACTCAGAAAAACAACTACCCGTTTAACGTTATTGATTTTAAATCAGATACCGGGTGTAGTGGACATGGATGAGAATTAGTACAATATAGAAAATTTCTACAAAATTAAAATTGGTAGAAATTTACACGTGGATGAGAATTACTACAATGTACGTAGATGGATTTATACAAATTTTGTATAAAACCATCCACGACTAAATTTCTACCAAAAATCATTGAAGACACACGTGGATCGGAGTTTATACAAATTTTGTATAAATTTAGATCCACGTGTATCTTCAATAATTTTGGCATTCACATCAATGGATGAATTTTCTAAATAATTAACCGATAACCATTTTTCAAATAATTATTCGGTAATTATTTACGTTTTAAACCCATCCATGTGGGTGGAAATAATTTCTAAATAATTACCCGATACTTTTTTCTTTGAAATAATTTCCTTAAAACTGTGACGTTATAACCTTTGTCATGAGACAGTTCAAACCACAACTTGTGGTTTGTTGAAATAAACAGGTTGAAAGGAACATAGAGCATTACATTTATTTATTACATTTAACTATTGTATTATATTTGTTAAAGCACATACCAAATTTACCCATAATCTTCTACATCTTCAGCTGCAGCGATCGTTTCAGGTTGAAGGCTGTATTGGTTATGATCATCAAGTACATTCTCCACAAAACTCTTTCTTTCCCTCAGATGATCACTGTCCGGATTATGATCACTATCTTAATCATAATCCTCATATACAACATCATTCTTCTTTGAAGGACCATCACGCTTCATTCTTAGGCTCCCATGATAAGCAAAACTAATAGCATCTCTCAGCTCATAATCTTGGAGTACTACATAGATGTGATACTGCAATTTCCGTTTCCCCGTGTACTCTGCATCCAAGAGGAGAAGTGCAACGAGAAAACCTAACCACACATGTAACGCAGCCCGTATTATTGCAGCTCATACTTTGTCAATGACGTCCTCCATGTAAGTCGTCAGTAGTTCAAGAGTGAGTGGAGTAATATCGAGCAACACCAGAATCACGGTCTCTTCTGTCTCCTTCAAGTACAGCTGAATTCACAACTGGACTACACAGGGTCCAGCTACCCTCAACGCGTAGAATATCTTCACCAGGAAACGATTCTTGAAAAATGTATGTAACTGTTGAAATGACTCCCTCGAATAAGTTTCCGGCATTTCCATCTTCTCTAAGACGAATTACGGGACATTGATAGGCCCATCGAATCCTTCCAATATGCAGCAACCATGTTGTTCAACTTCTGAAGATTTCATTTGGAAGTATCTTTACCCGTAGACGTGATGAAATAAATCACTGGAACGGTTCCAATACTGGTCGTTGTCTGTAAGGATTATTTTATACTGCAAATAGGTGTCTTCTCCCCACAGCTACGTCATATACCTTGTGAAATCGATGTCGGCAGTGTTGAAGAAGTTTTCAGCTCGATGCGTCGGTGGTATTAGGAAGCACCGTAGCTTGTGAAAGACATCAGAAAAAAGTTTGGAACTATCGAAAGGGGTAGATCGTAACCCAGGAGGGAGCCTTTCATTATCAGTAAACGCTTCTGATGTCACCCGTTCCCCGAAACTTTTCGTTGGATGACCGACTGGTGCACATTTTGGCAAACCATCATCAAATTTTCCATGATTGCTTGTTGATGGCATTCCGGCTTCGCCGGATTTTTTGTTTTCGCATCCTTTGTTTTCGGCTTGTTCTTCCTTTTTTTCTGGAAGTGGTGGCAACGATGCACTTGACTTTGCCTTCCCACTATTTCCTGTTTCCACCCCAGTAGCATTCTTCTTTCTTTTCTTTGAACCTCGTGAAATACCTTCATCTCCATTATCTTCTTCTTAGTCATCAATCACCACCTGTATCTCTTCTTCCGGATTACCTTGCGAGTTTTTGTTTGCTCTTGTCCTCGCGGTCTGGTGGGAGGGAGTTGATTCCATTCCCAATTCACCTGCCTTATTTCCTTTCGGTGGATTGACTCTAACGGGATTTAAATTATTTCGTACTTTAACCATCGCATACTTAATCCTATTTTCAGTTTGACTAGCAGCTCTCTTCTTCTTATCTCTGATTGTATACGAAAAGAGTTTCATCTGTGTAATGAACAACCGCTCCATTTCCATATGTGCCCATTTTCGATGTCCAACTTCTGTCTTCATTCACTCTTCGAACGTCAGTACATATTCCGGTACGTCTTGGTAAATTGAGTCCAGGCCGTCCAGAAAAACTTTACACGCAGTGTAAAACGACTTTGCGTTGAATGCGGACGGTTTCTCTGGATTCCCAACGTAGTGGTTGGCTGATTTCATCACATGTGGAATATAATTGATATCAACAGCCATTGATGTTCCATAATCGATGCGTGCGAGGCAAATATACTTGTCGGTACCGGATCCATGACCAGATGCGAACTTTTCAATTACACCAGGAATACTCTAGTCTTTCAGGAAAAACTTCACGACACGAACATTACGTTCATAATGTGTGCGACTATATCAAAGAATGAAGTCGGCTCTCATGAGACCTGTGACGATGTCGGAAATATGAACTGTACAGAAAGGAACGTTGTATTGCGATTCCAAACTTTTCGAGTAGTTGATTATACATTGCACAGTGTCGACGAAACTCGTATCGCTTCGGACGAGATCGGTTATATGGTTTTTGGTGCGACTATGGATAATAACTTTCCACGAGTTCAAGGGAATTCCATCCATTAGACGTAGTGCGCATACGCGGAACCGCTCCCCAGTACATGAATATTCTTTAACTTCCTCCGAAGCAAGTTCTCGAAGACATGCTTCACGATACCGACCGTCAACCAAATCCATCTTGAAGCACGATTTGAGGACACTTCTAACTTCCTTCATATCAACTGGTTCATGTAGATGGGGAATACCGTTGTTTCTTGACGAATTGTTGGTAACAGTGAGCGTTGTTTTCGCACACTTGAATCCGTTCTTCTTAATTGATTCCATGAGCTCGTTTCGATGAGCTGGATCAATGTTGCGAAGAGGTGTTTCCACTTCTGTTATTTGGAATATTGCAAGCCATATATCCACCTCTTCATACTCTTCAATGTTGAACTTGCGGACGTCAATGGTGGTTTCACTGTCATCAGGGTCATCTTCACCTTCCACAGAGTGGGTGCTTGACTGTACAGACGAAGTTGACTTGTAAGATGTATCATCCACACATATCGAATCCCAAAGACAGTACCCGGTACACACAACATCTCCTAAAATCATTAGTGCCGCCCAGTGAGAAAGGTCCTGGATTGAATATTCCAATCGTTTTCCTTCTGTTCTAATGTATTAGTTGGTATAACGACGTGTTCTGTATAGGAATTGTTGAGGAGAGGCTCACCACGGAAAATGATTTGTAACATATATTTCTCGATTGCACCATGTTTACTTAGGGTAGCAACACCAACTACGTGTACTTCCCCTTTATTCACCCCCGAAAAACAACCTTCAGTTCACTACAGAAGCACGTGTCCTCCGCCCGCAGGTTCCATTCGGTTGAAGATTTACAGGCTATGAATGCCTTTTGGTTGAATTCACATTTCCCACTTAATAGAATTTTGGATTTAGATGATGATATTGTTGATGTAGTTGTCGATGTTGATGGAGAAAGTGTTAAAATTTTCAGTTGAGAGTACGAAAGAGTTGTGGTAATTGACTATATTTTCCCGCAACACTTGATATAAGTAAAAGACCTCTAAATGGGTCGTGCCGTAAGTGTTGGTGTTGAATTAATCGGTTTGATACGGACGGTTGTATTGAAACGACTGTTTGTTCAATTGAAGGACGGAGAATGGTATGAACGGTTGTCAAAAATTGGGTAAAGTTGCAGAGAAGTATGATGAGAAGTGGAATATAGATTTCATTGATTCCTACTTTCTCACTATTCAATAGCCATTAGTATAACTATCGGAAACTGTACTGTGGTTCGTTAATAAATGTTTCATACACATGGACGGGTTCATATTTCAAATAAGTATGGGATAATTATTCGTTCAAATAATTACCGGATAATTATTTGATTTCAGACGCCGTCCATGTGGATGGTAAAATTTTGCATATAAATATCGGATAGTTATTTACAAATAGACCCTATCCATGTCGATGGATTCTGCTCTACATTTTCTTTGTCAACTTGCCGAGGTTTCTAACGTACTTTCACTTCACAAACATCCGTTCATCACCATTCTTCTTCTCAAATTCGTATCATCCATATCATTCTACTCGTTTAGTTCACCAGTCAATCATTTTCAGCTAGAAATGACAACATTTCAATACTTCAATCCCCCGCGACCGATTCCATTTCACTACCTGTGGGAAAAAAAGACAAGTACCGTCCCAATCAACAATCCTCAGCCGTTATAATCAGCTGTTTAAACAGCAGAAGGATTCCATTGTCCAACAACAGAGTGAGGCACGAAACACCGACAACATCGTGGTACCAACCAATATGAAGAAAAGCAACCTCAACCGAGACCTCCTTCTATCTTTAGTTGTGGTCTTCGAATCAATGGAATTCAAGAAAAAGCTCTCCGTCAAGTGCATCTATTTCGTTCCGTTCTACAAGTGGGTCTTGCACAACGCTACTTCCGAATCGGCAAAGACAGTTGTGGCCATTCTTACGGAGAAGGTGATGCGGAAGAATGTTCCCTCTTCAAGAGATGAAGGGCAGCCTTCTTCGGAGACAGTGACTGTCGAACTACTCCGGGGACGATGAACCGGCGGAGACTAAAGCAATGTACAATCAGCGCTTTGGGTTAGCCTCTCGCCACGTGTGGTATTTGGCGGTAACTGAGTATGAGTTTTAAAAGAAGGAGGTGGATGTGAGATGGGACAGTACAGTAGTGAGAATGGGAAGACAGTACAGGAATGAGACGAAATAGAGTGGGGAACAGTATAGTGCAGTACTGTAAATACGATCGTAGGTTGTAACACTGATATCGCTCGTGGTAGTAGTACGGTTGTGATGATGATGCGAGCGTGTTCGGTGTGGGTGGATGTAAGCGGTCGTGGAGATGGGCAGAGCGAGCGTTTACGAAGGCTGCCGGATGAACGAGAGCGATCACAGCGGGTGTTGCCGGTATGGGCGAACGGTGGCATACTTGACAGAGATAATAGTGTCCGTCGGTAACTACGAATGAATTGTTTATTCAAAGTAGTGAAAGTAAGTAAGAAGAAAGAAAAGGAGGATAGAGGGAAAGGTGCGAATGGCGTTCGTTTCAAAGAAATAAAAGCCAGAAACAGGAATCCCAGACAGCGTGTCAGAAGTGGGAATAGCGTAATCTTGAAGTGTAAACGTGACATAGTTGGTGATACGTGTACAGTGATTGACTTCTGATCTCAGCTGGAAGGTAAATCCAGATGACCACGGGTAAATAGAGGTTAATTGAAAGGTGATGGACGTATGATGATGATGTTGGAAAAAGACGTGGTCTGGATATCCACAGGTAGCAGAGAAAAGAGGTACAATAGATCACCAAATTCCGAAATTTTTGGCAACATAAAATATAGTTCTTTCAGGCATGATGATAGCAGAGGGGAAAATAGGCACGGTCTAGGTATGAATGGGTTATTCAAGACCTTCAATAAGAAAGAACTTCGGAGGAGTATATGAAGAAGACTGAGAAAGAAGCATATGCCAGTTCAAGACCTTGACCAAGATGTGTAGCATTGGAGATATAGATAAACCGACGGCAATACCAATTGTGTTGAAATCTGACGCACTCGACGTCTACAAAGAATACCAAGACCAGTGTTCAAACTATAGCAAGGCATTCTATATGTTACAAAATTGGTGCTTGAGCGCAGAACAATGCTCCATAATCCGAAACCAATGACAGACAATACGATAAACAGAAGAAATGAGCAAGATGTCAGAGGAATTTGAAGTTGCAGTATTTAGATCGTTCATTGCTAAGCTTGTATCTCTCCAGAAGCAATTGGATAAGAAATATCAAGGACATAGTTCCTTAATATATCAACTTCTCACAGCAGTAGACATTCCTGAGATACAAGCTAGCTTGAAGGATGGCATGCCTATAAAATCCCAAAATAAAATACACAGAATTGCTAATAGGTTCAGCGGCAAAGCAGGAACTGCAAGATCTAGGAACATAACCGTGATGGTAGATACATTACTATCAGATAGAATAGAAGCTATATAATCACTTTGCCTACGCTTTTCGGGAGATGCGAAGCGTTGGTATGAGACCATAAAGGAACCCACCTTCCAAAACCAAAGGAAAATCTAGACCAAAACAACCGAGGTCTTCTTGGATGACAGTAATTAAGGGCTGTTTTGTTCTTAAAAAGGATCACCGTGCTAGTGAGAGACACCCACGACACGAAGTATCTGAAGCCATACGGAAGCTGAAAGAGAAACAGCCCTCATCACTATCAAAGACCTCGATTGTATTTACAATATAGGACAAGACACGGACGATGAATCACTGGATCAGGATGATGAAGTCCAATGGACGTGTAACAATAAATATGATAGTGACGTCTTATTCTGAACAGAGGAGCAGTATGCAGAAGCAGAGGCCCAGTCAACTGAATCATCATTATTGCATGGACACGAGAAATGAGATGACAAGAAATCCATACATTCACGAAAGCATGATACAATAATGATAATGAATTACGAAAACCAGCAAGTGACATATCATCACCCACCCAATAAATTCCACACATTATTGGAAAAGATACCTGTACAATCGGTACATAAGGGAGAAACAATAGAAGAGGTTAAAAACATAAATAAGGGGATAACATTAGCGATGAATCATTAACAATGTCGAAGACAACGCACTTCCGAAAAGAGAAAACAACTCACGGTTTTGAGGTGATTGTGATTGATACGGCTTGCAACCGTAGCTCAATAACGTCGAACGAGCAATATCATAATTACTGTGAAATGTTCACTCTATCACGTACATTAAAACCATTAGTTGTTAAACGTGTCAGAGGGATCGGAAGAACCATAAAAGCAATAGGCGAAGCCAAGATTCAGATCCCATTCAAGAACCTAGGGATCATCATAGACGTAAACTTCCTAATACCGGAGGAATCGGCACCATCCCTGATTTCACTAAAAGATATGGTGGAAAACTAACTCTACGTAAGCATCTTATCAATGGATTTGAAGCACAAGAGCCAGTACCAGAAATTAATCTTTGCCAACTACTTCCTTCTTCACATCAGGAACCCCGAAGAGCAGCCATATGCGTATCACACATTCAAGGAGTTGCACAGAATACACACTTCTTTCGGCCATCCCACCATAACAGCTACTCGTAACCTTCTGAATAGAGCATAGAGGAAGACGACAGATAAGGAAAGCAATCGATTCATCAGAGAGATACCAAAAGACTGCCGTATTTGTACAAAAAGCGGATCGGCGCTGGCAGGTTTAAACTCACAATTGGGACTGCAGACACTAGGTTTAACCACGAGGTACAAGTTGACACCATGTGCATCAACGGAAAACAACTAATCCACATGGTGGATACGGTGACCCATTATACCGCGGCACAATTCGTTAAAAAACAATACTCCCAAGAAGTATGGAAAGCCTCTAAAAAGATGTGGATGATCACGTATTGTGGTCCACTAGATTTTCTTGCCATAGACCAAAGATGTAATTACATATGAGCAGACTTTAGACATTCAGCAAGACATGATAGTGTCACAATACGTGAAGCACCAATCGAGACCTCAGGCACTATTAGCGTTGTTGAGCGGTACCACGCCCCCTGAGACGAGAGTACTTGACGATCCGTGGAACGCTAGAGAAGGACACATCAAACGAATACTGCTTACTGATGGCAACATTCACAGTAAACAGCGTTCTCGGACCAGAAGGCTTATGTCCTAGGTTTTTGGTTTACGGTACAATAACAAGGCCAGGAAGAATAATTCCAACAGGTACACAGAGAAAACGAGCTAAGCTAATAGAGATGCCAATGGTAGAAGTTTTCAAATAGCAAGCCAAAAGACGCATAGAATTCGGCCCTGCACACAATGGAGGACTACAACGACTCGAATAATCAGAAGAATTGTGACGTCTGCCTGCCCGTTCACTTGAATGGGTATTCCGCACGACCACCAAATCCTGGAAAGAACCACTTAAATTTATCTCCATCGACGGCGAAACAGCAATCGTACAAACCATGCACCACCGTCGACTGTTTCGTTCCACCTGCGAAAAACCCGTCATCAAATCTAAAATTCACGACATGGATAAACCAAGACAACTCGTCACCAGACTTGCAATCACCAGTACAGGCTCCTTCGGAAGAAACATTGGCCACTACACCATCACAGACCGAGGGAGACTTTGAGGACGCACGACAGATCGAGTTGTAAGGACTAGTTTCAAATGGTACATTCAACCCAATTCACAGATGTAAAGTAAGTAAAGCCCCTAACGGCACTAGAATATTTGGTTCACCCTTCATTGATGAAGTTAAAAGAGATTAAAAGGGGATCAGGAAGAAAAGTCGCCTCGTGGTACATAACTACAACTACCATAAGGCCAACCAGATTTGCACGAAAGCACCTACTGTCAATCGCTACTCGCAACTACTCCTCTTATCATTTACACCATCAGTTCCTCACATAAAAGCATTCATACGCGACATCACCCACGCATATGTACAATCTACATTCCACTTGGAACGGCCAGTATTCATCGAAGCACCACCAGAGTTAAACTTACCTCCTGGAATGGTACTACAGGTAATGAACCCTCTCTATGGGATACCGGAGTCCGGTCTCCACAGGTACATTACATACTTGGAAGATCATATAATGGAATTGGTGATGACGAGATTGACGGCAGATCCGTTCATGTTGGTCAAGAGAACTAATGGGAAATTTGAAGGACTTGTGGCACTACAAATCGACGATAGTTTGGAATTTGGCACTGATACCTTCAAGATGGATGAATCACCAGCATCAGTCGATTTCAAATCGAAACCACGCCACATGTTATCAGCATTTCCGTTGATCTTCAACGGTCAAACCATAACCGAAACAAATACTGGTACCATACATGAGACGCAGACAGACAAAATATCCAAATTAATACACCCTAAAACATAAGGCGAATTCAAAAGTTCATGTGGACTTTCCCAATACACTGTATTATGCACACGCCCGGATGTCTGCGCAGCAATATAGTTAGTAGCACCAGGTTACGAACCAACAATCGAAGCTGAGATGAAATCATATACCAAAGCAGTTTCAAGAATAATGGAAACAAAAGACATCGGACTTACCTACAATCCGTTGGACATTGACTTAGTGCGCATGGTTGTAGTTAGTTATGAGGCATTTGAGAACGACCGCGGATATCTTAGCCATTTGCGGTACGTCATTATGTTGGTGGACAAACACGGCACAGAAAATATCATATATTACGCATCCAATTGATTCAAACGCGTGACGAGATCGGTACTCGCAGCAGAAGTCCATGGTTGGTTTTAGTATTTGATAATTTGTATCTCTTGCGTAACATGGCAACCGAAATTCACGGCCGCGAACTGGAAATTGATGCTTTCGTTCATAGCAAGACTCTCTTTGATGTGATGGCCGAGGATAGTTCGGCAACTGAAAAACTCTTACAAATCGATATATTCGAATTGAAAGAGAGCTACTATAACTGTGAATTATAGCGTTTTCATTGGATCCTCGGTCCCATAAACCCCGCTGACGGCCTCACGAATGACACGCTTGGTTCAACGACCCCACTGTGGAAGTTGATGACCAATAATTTCTTTGACGCGAACCCCATTGGTTGTGTGAACTCGGTGAAACACAAACTTAAATTATTGTAGTGTTGATTTGGGTCCGCATTTGTTATTGTCATCTAATCAAGGAAAGCCATCGGGGTACACCAGGTCATAATAAGGGTAATAAGGTTAAACGACGGATAGGGTAAACGGTGATATTCTACACGTGTATTACAGTACGCCCGGAAAAGTAATATAAAACGTGTACAACATTTACCAGAACAAGTTAGATATTTGCTAAAATGGGAATTCTATTTTTCACGTTTGCGGGATACAGTATACGGTGACGGATTAGCTATTTACTAACACTGGAATTCTATTTTACACGTTTTCGGTATAAAAAAAGTTGCCGAGGTGAAAACCTTGGTGTGATCCCATCAGCAGCCGGTTAGCGTATTCCGCGACGGCTACTGATCCACGCAAAAACAGGGGTGGTACAAAAGGTGCTATAGAGCACTCAATCGATAACCTCCCGTATACGCGTTCACATAGGACGGAGAAAGAGCTTGTAGAGGTTACTCAATAAAGAAGACTACTAAGCGAGTTTAAGAAGTTATAATAAAGGACATAGGGCATTTAGAGGCACCGTAAGAACAAGGAAGGAAAAGGACGGAGAGATATGGAGGATCAGGCCGAAAAGTAAATAAGGAGAAAGATTGCGGATCCGACAATCTGAGAAAAGGGGAAATCGATCAGGATAAACCATAAACTAATAAAAGGGTAATAGTGTTGAATTCCATTACCTTTTCAACAAGTTATTTTTGTGCGAGGTTTACACCTGAATTTTCTGCAGGCGATTTCCTCTTCGTCCATGAATTAGTCGGTTCCGTAGCCAAGTGAGTCGTCTACTTGTAGGAGAATGAGTCCATCTAGTTTACTTTTGTGCCTTCCAAGAAGGACTCATTGGTCTGACGTTGATATTTCCGTACCGAGATACTCGAGGTGGTGCGTCATGTATGTCATATACCAATGGAGGCTAGACTCCAGTATCCAATACAACGGTTTTACTACTTTTAGTATATATCCAGGTCGTAGTTCAAGTTCCCGTGGTGCCTAATGTCTACATCACGCTCCGGCTCAGTATGAGGCTGAATTTAAGCTTTCCAAATGTCTCGGGTGAACTTTCTCATTACTGGTATTGATGCTGCTATTGACAAGGCTATTCTTTGCGAGAAATGTTGGACAGCGGGCGTTTTGGTTGCGACGTATGTGGCATCATCATCCACAAAATTCTGAGCTACTAACCTGCCTTTTTCTTCAGATTATCACCTACCTTATTAAGCTCATAGCTTAATGTACTGCTAAATATGCGCGTCGATCCTGGCACTTCCGACTCGTGAATCTGCATGAAAGTTCCATACTTCATCAGTCTGTCTTACTCTTATTTTCTTGATTGTTCGAACGCCTTCTCCTCTGCTGACCGCTTTTTTATAGTTGTTTTACGAGCGAATTTTCCCAGATCAACTGTTTTTGATCACCTTTTCCAATATCTTCTGTGATAACTTGCCCTTCCTCACCATTCTCATTCATATCATCAGTTGGGTGACCGAGTTTCGTGTTGTGGATTAAGGAGTCTACACACATCTTCACGCTTGTACTATTCAATATCCTCCTGTCTCTGATAATTTGCATTACTCCGGTTTCTCCTTCACAGGAGATGAAGTTATATGACCCTTCCCACCTTCAAGTTGTTGATCTTTATACGAGAACAGGTGAACCAGAGGGAAGGTCTTTCAATTTTGCTGATCTTTTTATTGCCTTTCCGTTTGATGGATGACGGAGTGCGAAAGAGATTCTCCTCTTTGATTTCTCAAGATTGACTGCAAGCTTGGCTCCTCAATTACTCTCTGTCTTTCCAAGTGTGTCGGTGAAAGTCCTGTTTCTGCAGGTCAGTTGATTCGAGACCCTGTTTACTGCCTGTTGTCTCGTTTTCGGCAAACGGTCACAAAGTGTTGTTTGGATAGCTGGGACGTCGATTGCGGCGAGAGAAGTATGTCGTGGAGAAAATTTTCCAAGTAGTAAGTTGAATCCAGTTGTTTTTGAAGTTCACTTCGCTTTGCTACGAACTTTCTTAAAACGCTAACCTCAGAGTCTGTCGGGTTTTCAGCCATGGCTTTAGATAGGGTCATTGTCTGCCAAGTGGTAAGTATGTGAGCCTTTTTATCGTCGCTGTTATACCACTTTTTCATTTCAATCATTGCATCTTCATATCTGCAGCATCCATTTACATTTGTAGGGAAGTAACCCAAAGCGTCTCCTGTTAGCATTACTGGTACTGCTTTTACCATGCCTTTTTGGCTCACCTAGCACATAGACGCTAATGTTTTAGAAATATGTATGATATTATCCAGGTCTTCATCCCAATTTCCTGCGAAAGTTGGTTTTCCTGCGAATTCTCTCATAAGTCCGTGTATATAGAGTCCTTTCTTCTCTTGATGGATCCTGCTGCAAAATGATCCTCTGTAATCGTTATCTTCTTGGCTTTCTCTTGATCTTCATCCATCTGAGTCGTCTTCGCACTTCCCTCTTTTCGAACCGTCATCATCGTCATCGCTTGGAGGTTCGTCGCCTGTTTGTCCTAGTGTTGGTGTTGCATTTCCAGCCTTCTTGGCTCTAGAATCTTATAACCTGTCATCTATTGCAGGATATTTAATCTTCTATCTGGATGAAAGTAATGAGCTCTCTTCCTTTCCTTTTTGTTGAAATCTTTTCCTTGGAGATTTAATCTCCGATGTGGATGGACATGGTGTTTCACCTCTTCCCACTTTGTCCGGTGTTCCTCATCCTGGTTTTCTATGGTTGCCTGTTCATGCCGTGAACTTTCAAGCCTTCCTTTTTCGTTAGCACTTTCATATCCCATTGGTGGATAGTGTTTATCGTGGTATAATATATCTATTAGTAGTTGGGCCTTGCGCGTCTTTCTTCCTGACGCTAAGCATATCCCATTCTCACCCAATAATTCATACCATTTCAATACCGTTTTCCTGCTCCACAACTTTATGGTTTGTGGCCTGAAGGATCTTATGAAGTCCTTCCATCACTTCTCTCCTTTCTTTCCGAATTTTTCGTATGCTTCATACATATCCTCAGTGTACTCCATGATTTTATCGAAGTGTGCTTCCTTCTCCTCTGCCATTGAGTCCTTCGGGATGGCTTCTTGGTCGACTGAAACGTTTGGATATGGTGCGAAATGTTTTTCTTCAGATGGTTCTCTTGAGTAAGGGGCAGCTGTGTGTCGGCTATAGTGCTCAAAGTCTGTTCAGGTGATGAAATATCTTCTTCTTGTTCCTCATCACTACCTTCTTGCGGTTTTGTCTTTCTTTCTTGCCTTTTCTTGGGTGCCTTATTTTTAATTCCTTCTGAGAAAAGAGCGTCATCTCCTTTCTGTCTTAGTGACTTGCTAACATCCTCGCTTTCCTTTTGAACACTGTTGGTCTTCGAAGAGTTCCGTTTCGATTTGTTAGTCTGAGTCATTCTATTATAAACTTTTAAACTGTCGAATCTACTTACAAATAGGTGTGATGTGGCGCAAAACAATCAAATAAAGAAACTGAACAAGAAAAGAAGGATGTAAATTAGCGAATTATGTTGTATATCGAGGTTCTATTCTATTAAATAGAATGGCGGGTTCAAATAAATCAAGTATACTATAGGGTCGTAGATCTATTCCCCTGCCACGTCTAGATGTCTTTAGAGGGTCCAGATTATTAGGATACGTTAGTATCTTAGACAGGTCCGCAGGTTATACACTTACAGATGGCCGTTAGGACACTATTTTCTCTATCCGTCGGTTTTTATTCGAGGTAGGCTCTTTAGAGTAGGGACTCCTCCTCCTGGGTTTTGGCGTCGACCGGGGCGAGGCACTGGTAACTTTTCGATGAAAAATCTGAAGTTGTAAAATTATCTACTGTCTCTATTATTGAGATCCATCCGGACGGTAGTGGAGTGTATATTAGAATCGATATTGATTCCAATTAGGTCGAAATGGACACTCGTGTAATAGGATCCTACTGTTAGTATGTAAAATACCACAATATACTAATCTAACTTATACACGTGTATCGGTAAAATATATTATTCGTTATGAGAATAATCTTTCATCACTGCTGTCTCAGCTACTACATTATTATGTAACGTGTGATTGTGTGTAGCATCTAGTCCCTTATACATACTCTCTTTCTCTCTCACCTGTTATGTAACTTCCAATGAATTAACAAACCCGTCCTTGTTTCTTCATTTCTCCCATCTCCCCCAACATGCACCGTTGTCTCCCATTGTGCATTTTAGCACAACATTACTACTACACCCCGCACATTCCCGTACCGTCATTGGCATTATCCTATGCGATTCACCTACCAGCATCGCTATCGTCGTCCGCACGCTTCACGTACTATCATAGCCATAATCCTCTGCGCACTTCACCTAACATAATTTCCCTCATCCTCCGCACGTCACGTACCGTCATCAACATCCTCACTCCGCACGTCGAATACCATCATAGATTTCGAGCCCTATCTCGCACGAACGGGGCAGTCGATGTCGCTATATCGACAATGGGCGATTATTCTAATAGCAACGTTGTTATGGATTTCCAAATTTTCTATGTTTCCTTCAAACCGACTCTACGGCACGTTGATTTGATACAGTCGTGAGCTTGGTGTGATACAAACCGATGGAAGGGTGATGCACTTATCGGTTCATTTGCATACTTTTACTCAACACGTGTGTGTATAATTGATGCCCAATTCACATTATTTAGCATTGACGAATGCAAAATTGACTGAACTGAATTAGAAATAGTTAGCATTTACTAACAGTAGAATTCTACATACACGTGTTGAAACATTTTGACTGACATCATTTTGTCAGTACAAATACCGCTCCTCGAAGAGAAAAACAAATAAAAGAGTTAGACATTATTAAGAAAATACATATCTTACAACAACTAGCTCGAAAGATTCGACCACAACGGGAAGAAGGGAAACATGATCCAAACACTTCTAGGTTAGCCTAATCATCAGCGCGCGAGCAAAAAGGATATCCTCACGCCTAACTCGTCTACCCGATCACTTTTTCAACGGCACCACCAGAGTTGAATAGACCCAGACCCGTAGAGGCACTTAACTGTGCCAGCGTTCTGTGTCAATTTCCGCAAGACAGAGACTGTGGTAGAACGCGATATTTCGAATAAAAGGTACTGTAGAAGAAATTCAACAGGGTGTATTATTCACATATCGAGGTACAGCAACTAAGAAACTTTACGGAAGGTAACTATCAATTACAAGCAAATTGGACTGAATAATTAACCTCAAGTAAGTAGCCCTCGTAACGGGTACATTCTACAGTTGCTGATTATCATATTAGCCGTGGAGAGTCATATAAATTGAATCCTTTTCAGCAGAGTTACTGTTTTGTTTCAAAACGGTGGTTCTATGTGCAAGAGAAGTCTTGAAGAATTGGAAATTTAATTTACCAGAAGTTTCATTCGTTCTAGTTATAGTTCTTCAGTCGAATGGAGCAAAAGCGTCACTCAGTATCTTGAGATTGTATGTTTCATTTCGAAACATGGGGAGGCATTGATGATTAAGTCAATCGATACATGCGGAACTATAGAAAAGACCAACGTTTTCATAACAAAATTCAAACTCTGGCATGAATGACGGAAGTGAAAAGCTTGCCAAACGTGACTGTTGCTCATGCTGGCGATCAGAGGAGTCATATTCCTTTACCATCATATCAGAAACTTGCTCGAAAGTCACGAAGTTAGTAATATTGTTTGAGTAGAATATAATGGAATATTCCTTGAGGAATTTTCAAATAACAGACCCTTTTCTTTTCCCGTCAGTTCAAGTTGAATGCGGTACGGTTGAATTCCCTGAGAGGGTTCGTAATACACTCATCTATGTTTCCACCAAATGTCTTTTCTTTCAAACGTGAATTAAGGACGTTAGAAATATGACATACATTCCGTTTATGTTCTAAGTACTATCGGCACCGTAACTTATGTTGTAATATTCCGAATCTTTCGTTGAACGAACATCTAGATCTTGTCTACCAGGTTCATCATGTGGTTGGGTGTGTTTTGCAACTGGATCCAGTATATCATCATGACTAATTACATGCTTCCAGCGGACTAACTGCATGCATCTCAATTAATTTGATCACTGCTACAGTACCCACTTGGACGTATCCCACCTACTATAAGCACTTTCACCCTCTCTGCCACCCAAACCTGCAGACACCCGTATCTGGCATCAACCAAAGACACTGGCCGAACCTTCTTCATCTTTTTCGTACCTATATCTGCTGCCTTTTAGTTTCGTGCGTGGCGTTCTTCTCCAGTATAAGAATACCATTCTCCCATTTCACTTTTACCACCTCTCTCTTTTATTTTCAACCCAAACCATTATTTAACCTTTAGTTTTTAATCGTTACCAACATGGTGTAGTCACTACCGTTAATCTAATCGTCATCTAAGTGGTGTAGTCACCAAACTTCACACTTGTTCTGCACACTACCGCAAGCTGTTGCTTCTGCTTCTTGAATCTCTCTCTCCTCCGAATTTAGTTACTGCATACTGTTACTAGCCTTCTATCTGTCATCAGACCCTTGTTGCTGTATACTGTTACTGGTACACTCACCCTCAGACCTTTGTGCCTACATACTGTTACTAAACCATCTCCTATCCGTCCTTATCTAACATGTGTCATATTCCACCTACACCACCAACCCTGACATACACTTCATCTCTTTCAGATCACTTACACCAAGCAACCGAACGCTACGTGTAGGCTAAAAAGGCACTGATTGTATATCGCCTAGTCTTACACTGCTCTCTGTTCTAGGTAAAACTCTACAGTGTGTGTAGATGCATTAGCACGTATTCTCGTTTGTTGGAACGGATGTATAGCAGTGTTTTTTGATGCTGTTCTCTAGTTGTTCGTTGAATGGCGGGGTCTTGAGGCAGGGAAGTTGTGGATTGAGGGTGAGAATCTGTGGGTGTATTACACCTAGTAGGCTGAGTAGTTGCGGGAATTATTGAAGTTTGTGGGTGAACAAGGTCAGTTTGTGGGGTACGGGAAGAGTTGGGGTCATTTGGTGGGTTCTTTTTGGATAAGTAATCAAAGCTTGTGATGTTGGATATTGTGGGTGTTGAAAGTTGAAACCTCTGTTTTCGTAATAGTTTCTATGAGCGTGTGTAGAGTGGCAGAACTTCCTTTAGTGACTGCACCAAGCCATAATGTGTTATTGATGAATCGTTTGAGCTTTCCATTTGACTTAGGTCCAATGGTGGTAATGCATCAATTAAGGGGACGGGAAGTTCATATAGGTAGGCTATGTCTCTCAATAGGCCGACCGGCGCGAGAGGTATGTTAAAATAGTCAGGGCCAAATAGACGAGAATTTTCGTGCAGATAATCCATACATTCCCGTAGGAGGCCAACGTTGTCAACCGGAATCGATTCGGTGCTATCCTCGCATGAGATAGCATTCGAGAAAAATCTTGCAATGTAGACGAGCTGGGAGATTAAAGGTAACCGTTGTCTGATAAAATTTGAATGTCCAAAACATCGCAAATAACGGGCGATCCTGTCGTTTCTGAAGATAGTTGATTTTCTTGTCCACTAAATTGGACGCAAGCTTGAAGCTGAAGGTGCGGGATGCGGGTTGGTAAGAGGCGGTTCCTTTTTTAGCGGAGGAGCTCAGGGAAGGGTGGGGATTTTCGTTGATGAAAGAATTGCTGTACAAGTAGAACAGCGTGATATAACTGATTTTTCTTGATTTATTTCGTTGATTTATTCCGAAGAAGTACGTTGATAGTTGTTTTTCAATGTTTAAGTTTCAATTAATTTTTAATCAATTTTTAATTGATGTTTTTTATATTTGTTATCATACTAAAAATAGAACATGAAGTTAATAGATGTTTTTTTTAAATTTATTATTTTGAATGTTGATTGATTGATGTTTTTCTTACGTCCGGCTACCTAATATCATAATCCGGATTGTCGGATGATACCGGTAGAATCGAACGGCTATACACAAGGCGATGGCAATCTGCGCTTTGGTGAGAATATATCCACGTGTAATTTTAGTAGGAGTATGAATGTATAGAGGTTACAGGAAGAGAGTAAATCGCGTAAGTAGTTAAAGATGTGAACGAGACAGTGGGCAGTATGATACTAAAATATTTCCGTCCGAACGGTCAAAAACGGAATCCCGCGGCAGCTCTAGTCGCTTGGTGAGATCTTCTCGAGCATCCATACATCACCTCCCATCACTATCGGCAGTAACTAGCCGTATGTACAACTACGACTCTTCATCGTCGGAAGCAGAAGCACTAACTATGGAAGAGCCTCTTCCACCTCAGTTGACGACGTTGCTCCCCTGAGGGGATTAACGTCTTCAACTTAGCCATAAAGTTCTTCCAACGATAGAAAGTATCAAAAGATAGAGGTTTGTCATTATGCAAACCTTCTAACCCCGCTTTCGACCGGTTGATGTAGTACAGATACTACCGCCTATTACAGATAAGCAACTGAAGCAACATTGAATTACCGGGAGAGCCGCGTAGACACCTCAAATATCTGGCATTAACCTTGAAAGTGCAATGTTTTTCGGCCGTTGATCTCATCTCGATATTCTACTTCCTTTCAATATTGGTGGAAGAGTGCAATATACTCGGCCTGGCCGAAGCGCAAGCATACGCGGCCCTTCTCCAATTTCTCACAGGTAAAATAGCCAAACAATCTATATCAACTATGAAGGGAGCACGCTCTGGCGGTGTGACTTGCTCGCCTGAAGCCGATAAATTGTTATGACGAACCTACGCAACGCCCAGGGTCATACGCGAGGTGGTCAACTAACTTCGCGTAACGGGGCAGTTAATAAAGGAATTCGAACAGGACTTCGCGGCCAGATTTAATTAAGCAACTAATCGCTGCGGTAATGTATACGAGGAGGTCGAAAAGATGACTTTGATCTTTGACGGCCCCGTGGCCACAACCCGTACTATCATCGCAAGATTCCGGGAGAACGAATCCCATCACATTAACCTTCGAACACTTGGTCTAATACGCGCAAGACCAAGTCAATGCGTACAGAGCACAACGTTCCGACGCGCTAACAACGGCGTTAAGTCCCAATAAATTACGCACAATACGCGAAGTTCATTTTGCGGACGAATCAACCGCATTTACCCCAGAAGAAACCAAATATAAACACACAATTCCGCCAGACTCCGTACTTACCAAGGAACTCCCATCAACATTGATGGAGGATTATTACGATCAGGAGACAAACCTGTACGCCACTATGGTAAGACCGGGCACAAAAAATTCGGAGGAGGTCCATCAACACCAACCCGTGTGGTGTGTGCTTCAAACAAGCTAAGCGATCAGACACAACAACCATTTATTTTCATCAACGTTATGACCTCCACCACGTTTCACCCAAATTTAAAATTCAATTCTCCGGAATGGAGTAAGTAGCCAACAACTTCAATAAGTTGTCATCGGCAGAAAATAACCGCATACCCCGTTACGACCTACTGCATGCCTGTCAAAGAATATGTCGATACTGAAACTAACGTGTACTAGTCTCTGGACAATTAACGGCTGGTAGCAGTACAGCGCCACGTTTGTGACGTGCGTAGGTCACTGTATTAGATCACACGTGTTATTTAATTGCAGTTAAGGTGTCAGTCATGTGTAGTGTGATGTGAATTAGGTGATGTGGATTGATAAATTTGGAGGAGCTTTTGGTTACTGTAGAGCAGATGATTTATTTAATTAACGAGGTCATAGAACAGACAATGGGGCAGGTAGGGTGAGCTAAATGAGACAGTACCGGGATCACTGATTATTAGACTATCAGACCAACTACAAGAGTAGATATTAAAGGAAAGATGAGATAAGGACGGGCGCTACTCGATATCAATACCAATTTGGTGACAATTTGACTGGGGAATCAATACCTATAGTCGGTAACAATTCTATACGGGAGCTTAATAAATTTTAAAGTAAAAAGTGAGTCCAGATATAAAGAGGAAACATAGAAAGGTGGTAATGGTGTTCTTATAGGAAATGAGAACATTAAAATCCGAACCAGAGACAGTAGTCTTCACCGTGGAAGCTTAAAGATAAAACGTGTCAGTGTACGTTTTTCCGGGCTGCGTTGAAAGATTCTAGCAGAAGATAGGATATATAATAGTGCAGCCTTCAGTTTTAGATCCATGTGACTGTATTTACACATTGGCAATGCTCGCATTAACCGCGCGTCAGCAAACCAATAGCCACAAAACTCGAAACGATAACCATAAGAAACAGACCCAGGGAAACTAACCCGGGGGCTTTCCGAAGTACTTTCACTAACAACATTTCTGAGCCGATGAAGGGCTCCTTCACAACGCCCCCTTGTCCCTCCTGTCATATCTTCGCCATCAAAGAAAATCGTTGGTTATGTCCAACTCCCATGGCGTAAAGCCACACCTTGAGACGAAAGTTGAACGCCTTCCTCCTCACAAGACAGAATTACAGGGTCTGTGCACACCTTGTACTCACATTAAGCTAAACGAAGCGGTTCGCCGCAGTACTGGACACCGAGCTGGATCCAGCTTTATATGATGTTCCCACATTCAATGTGGAACAGGAAAACTCATCAAACTTCTGAAAGAGTGGGTCAATAGGAAACGAGCCAGGCGATCGTGGAAAATGAAATATCATATCTGGAACCATCTGCTAGATACCGTAAATCACCTATACAACTCATAAAAAGGGCGTTGTTTGTTGGGGATAAAAGCGGTTCGTGACTATCGTCATCAAAAGACGGTTTGTGAGGTAAAGCAGTAGAGCGGGGATTGCAGTCTTGAAGGTTAATTTTTGGGCAACCTTCTTGATGAGGTTTGGTTGACAAATTGTGATGTTTCCATTACTATTGTATAGAATTGACCAGCTAAGGAATTTAGTAGTCTGGACGAGGTCTTTCGTTCTATATTTGGATTTGAGAAGTGTGTAAAATGATTCAATGTCTTTTAAAGAGGGAGCAGTGACTAGAAAGTCATCAATTGTTACTGATACTAGTATAACTCCTTAGTCAACTGTTTTTTAGTATAATCATGGGTCTTCTTGTGATTGATTGTATTTACCTTTGGTAAGATGAGAGTGCAGATCTGTTAGATATATGTTACAAGCTGGCTTGGTGCCATATAGGTTCATGGGAGGATGCCGTAAGTGCACTTTGGAAAGGCAAATGAACCATCTTCCATAGGGATTTATTTCACATAGACGGTATGGTTTTGATCATATCGTTCTTTTGTAAACGCCGAACTGATATCGTAATGCCGAATTGAGTCATTGAAGTGTCGGGAATGAGCGAATATAAGACGGGACGATGTTTTTTCAGATGCGTATGCCGTTATGTGGTTTGGATCATAATGAATTTTTGGCTTCGTGAGATCCCCACGAAGAGCACATCTTGCTTTACGACCTGTGATTTTGCCATCCTCATCACGACGATAACGATAGGTCATGGTTAAACTTATTGGTTTGTCATTTTTTTGGGAGCGGATGTAGACGAATCGGGAATCCATTCACTTTGGTTGATGGATTTCGGTATCATGTGCCTGTCGCCAATGACCTGCATCAGGGACGGCTTGGAGTTGTTGAAGTGATCTTGGAGGGAGTGTGTCTAGGATAATTCCATCAGGGACTGGGTGATGATAAAACGATCGGAATGCAGATTTGAAGGAGTGAGAAGGGTCAAATGAGGGATGATAGGGGAGAAATCGACAGCTCTGCAGGTAGAAATCTGTGAATTGTCAAGCATTAAAATCGTAAAAACGTGTCATTGTTGTTGTGTATAAATAATACAGGACTGGAACGTGGCATTAATTTTCGTTTTCCTTTATTGGATTCGAAAAGGGTACCAAGTGCCCCAAAAGGTAGAAAATATGATGGAAATTGCGAGTTAGGGTTCCAAAGAGTAATGGGTGGTTTTTTGTACGACTGAGGCATGTGATTGCACTTGTATGTTGCGTCAATAAATTCAAAGTCCCAATAGGTGGCAGGATGTTGACTGAGAGACAGTGATTAACGTGCTGTATTCATCAGTGTACGATTTATACGTTCAGCACGACTATTGGATTGTGGTTGATGGGGACTGATAGTTGTTTGCGTGATACCATTTCTATGAAGTAAATATGTGACTATTCGGAATAGAAACTCTCGCGCATTATCAGAATGAAGGCGCATTGCGTGACGTCCGTGTATACTGCGAATATAATTCATAGTTTCAGGAATGAATTTTGCAAGCTCAGAGAGGGACCGAATTGGTTTCGCAAGTATAAACCGAGAAGCTGTGTCGATGAATGTCACAATATGACGATGAGATCGTCCGGAAGGTGGGTGAATGGGACCGATAGTGTCACTTGCTATTGTGGTACCAGTGGTGAAGTTGGTAAAGTGAGAGGTTTATGCGGGAATTGCGAGGCCTTACCATCAGCACAGCCGGAACATGTGAGCATTGTGAAATGTAGGATACGTATACCCGATAGATCTGGAAACAAATTTCTATGCATAATTTTGACGGATGATGGACAGAGGAGCATGGTTGAAGGCAAGATGCAATGCAAGAGGAGTGTCATTCTCGGAAGGGGATGAGATTGAGGGAGGTAGTGATGACAGGAGGTTTTTCATTACAGAATGGACAATAGTTGATTTTTTAGGAGATGGTCTTGATGATTACGGGAGGAGATTTGTTGTGTGTATATCTGAATATGGGAGGGTTGGTGGATGATCGTTCATCAATCGATGATTTAGGAGAGGTGGGTGGGAGGTGAAGGGTGGGTTTGGAGACGTGAGCAATATTTGAAAGTGATTTATTCGGATTTATATCATTGGGAGGAATAGGGAAGTATGCATTATCCAGCCAAGATGCTAGGGGAGGTGGTAAAATAAGAGACTAATGAGATTGAGGATTTATAATGTAGGCATAGTCATGTGTAAACATTATAGCTGAACCAGTTTTGGACAGATCATGTACTGATATTAAGGTGTCAATTATATTAGGAGTGATTATGGCCTTCGTGGACATGAGAGCATTTTTTGTTGGTATACGAAGAGTCCCAGAATAGGTAACAGGGGTGGATACGTTAGTGGCCGTGAGTGATTTTTGAGGACTCGGAAGCATTGGCATTTCAGGTTCTGGACGTGAAGAATGGGTGGTACGGGCTCCACTGTCGAGTAAGAACTTACCTGTATCTTCAGTATCATCTTCAGAACTATAACCCATTAAAGTTGAATTATCTGGTGGTGTTGCAATAGATTGGTTTTCAGAAGAAATATTGTGGTGGGCAATACGAGATCTTGCATTACAGAAATTAGCAGATCTAGTAGAATAATAACGACGATATGGACGTGATAATAGAGCCGGTATTGGCTGTTTTGCATTTTTGAAGTTCGGACCTAACGGGTTAGATGGATCTCAATATTCATTGTCGTTGTGGGAGAAGGGGCGGCCGTATTTGGCAGAACGATAATTACAGAATTTGTCACTCCTAAACCGACTGGGTGTAGTATAAGATGTAATGGGTGGATTAGTATTAGTATTGGCGGATCATGTAAAGAATTGTAAAGATGATGAATGAATTGTATTATTGTCTATTGATTCCATCATTGTTTCCAGGGATTGTATAGATTGAGGCATGTTGAAGAGCCAAAGTGGAATTATGGCATGATATGTTGGGTCGCTGCGCATACCCTTTATGATAAATTTAATAGTTACCTATTCTGAATCAATGTTGGGGTAATGGGCAACAATCAATAGACCTCGTATTTTGATATGTGCTGCATTGTACTCAGCCGTGGTCTCAAAGTTGGAAATGAGAGTATTAGAAGTACGAACTTCCAGTGAGTCATGGTCAGCAACTGTTCGTCGTTCTAATTTTTCTTTTTCACACGGGTTATGATAAGACCAGGATTGATAGGTGTGCAGGGGAGTATTACAGCAGAGGAAATTGTTTTCGGTAGTGAAGATATTATAACGCTGGTTAATGCAGCGACGGATCGATAGTCAGTTGGATCAAATGAATAGTTTCCGATTTCAACGTGTTTTTTATTTGTGAAGTATCTGATTCGCAGTTGATAGTGAGTATCCATGGCTCCATGTTATAAGGGTCTAACTGGGGGATGGATGGCTGATGACTTTCCGAAGTAGATTGAGGTAGCATAGGGGCCATATGTGAAGGATTCTGTTGGTCCATTGTATTATAATTTAACTAGTTCGTATTGTCCAGTGATGGAACAGAGTATGTTGATGGAAGTATTAAGCAGTGGGGAAAGTAGGCCCATATCCTATAGTATTGCTAGATCGATGAGCGACTGAGACCTTTAGGACTGTCTCTCGTCTCTCGACTCTTTAATACTGTGAAAAGAATAAATGAATAAACGTGTACTTTTACCTAGTGTATTGTATATGTAACATGTGGTGCATGTACGTGTAAAGGCTCACACTAAAGACAACTGTTGGGCCCCGCTATGATCCAACTATTACTAATATGGATCCATTTTAAAAGTGTGAAATCACTTTTTCGTCAAAACCGAGCTGTACATATCACTGAAAACTTCAGATTCTAAGACTTTCATTGGTACTATTTTTGTCTCATAGATAAAACCAAAGATATGAATTTTGCAGTGCTTGGAGTTGCTGAAAATTAGAATGTGGGTTACAGATACTCTATCAGTGGAGACCCAAATGGCTGAACCAACCGATTCCGACAATTTTTGCACCAATGCAAAGAGCAGCTAATTGGCTACAACTTTCATTGTTGACCGAAAATCACTCAGAAGTAGCAAAAAGGTGATTTCACACTTTTAAAATGGATCCATACATACATTTAATACAGTAGATTCTACTTTATACTTCCATAATTAGCGTAGTTTGTTCTACTTGTGATCAAATGATCTTATGTAGATTTGCACAATCACCAATGCAACCGTATTTATTTATTTTTCCAAAAGGGCCATTTTGCGTTTAGGCCCCCGACACCTTGCAAATCTTGACTATTGGACGGGTGGTAAATGCAAAGTGAAGTGATGATAGGGTGGCACTGTGAAAATTGAAGCAATGCACCGGCGGATTATGAACGCCGGGGGGCGAATTGAAACACAAAAAAAATTCGGCGGTCATTCTGAATTGAATGAAAAGTCCACCGGTTACATTTTTGCAGAAGTATGATGCCGGCATACCACAAAATAACTCCAGATTTTTACCTCGTTTTCGAAGAAACTGTTTTTAATTCCCGTTTTCTTTTTCATAAAATTATTTGAGTATTAATTTTCGTCCCTCGAAAGACATGGTGATTTATTTACCAATTTTCTTCCTTTGACCCCCCACAAAATCGACACTCTACGATTCCCACTTTTCTTCCGTTGACCCCTCAGAAAATCGACACTCTACGCACCCGTCACAATTGCAACATTATTTGTCGTTCCCCGATTTTTTGACCCCCATCTCACAATTTCGACCACAATTCTTACACAGCATCAGGAGTAAAAATTGAAAATATTATCTTCAGATGAACACCATCCCGACCACAACAGCAAGCGAGTTTCATCACATTGAGGTTGTTGAAAGCAAAAAGACGAACGTATTAGACATATTTTGTTTTCATGGGATGGGGGACATGAACATACGGCAAGTGAGGAAGCGGTACAGAAAACTAGTACTTCTCTTTCACGTTGATAGGGTGGAAAGAGTGATCCGAGGAGTGCTGACCGCAGTATGAGGACGCTGTCGCGCGCTATGGAAATTTTTAAGGCTGAAATTGAATTCAGCCGAAGGGTAAATGGTGATGTTTTCGGTTATAGTTTCGAGTGGAACTGTGTTTGAAGTGGGAGAGACACATAAGGAGTAATTGCTACAAATGAAAGAGCAACATGACGGCATGGAAGAGGGAAAAAACAGGCCGAAAATGAAGAAGGAAGGCGGAAGGAAATGGCGTAACTGGAAAAGAAAGAATAACAGGAACATAAAGCGAAAGGGAGGCGGAATTGAAAAGGCTGAGGGAAGAAGAAGTTGAAATAAGGAAGGCGAAACTGCAGAAGAACTGGAAATAGGAAGAAGAGAAAAAGAAGCAGGAAGCAGCTGATAAGCAGAGAATAGAACAAATGAGAGACGAATCTGTGATTGAAATAGAGAATGATGATGATGGAGAAATTGAGAAAGTGGTAGATGATGTGAAGGGAAATGGTTCATTAGAAGATGGCAGTCACTGGTACGAACCTACAGAAGAGAAATATGAAGAAGACGAAAGTGAAGATGATATTAACTACAACGTGTCGGAGTATATTGTAATGAATTTGGATGATGGAAATGGCGAAGGAAATTATATCGATGAGCAAGAAAATGAAGCTGGGAGACGTAAAAGTGATTAAGGGGTATCAGGTACAGACCGAAAAGAGAGAAGAAAGGAGCAGAGGCGTGCCGCTAAGCTTAGAGCATTGAACATAAGTAAGGTGATCATTAAAGCGGAAATGTGGCATCAATGACATGGAAACCACAGCGTTTTTGGAGTTTGTGCCAAAGATTTGTACATGCCTGGATGCGAGATGGAAAACGGAAAATACATTAGAGCATATAATGCTTCTTTAGATGTGCACAAAGGGGTCAAAATTAAACAAACCTTAGAAAAGGTGACGATGAAATGCAGAGAGAAGGATTCTGGTGGGAGAATGACTTTTGACTATCAACCTCGAAGTGGATGACGTGGCATACGCAAAATGGTACGAAAACGGGGGAGGACCAAAAAGCAGCAACAGTAACTACTTTCAATTGTGAGGGAATTGCAATGTCAACAAGACAAAATACTTGCCGAAATCGGGAAAGAAATTGGAAAAGAGACAGAAGAGGATTAGGAAATGTATGCTGAGATGGAAGTACTTCATACTTTTCATAATTTCTCGCAGACTGATGGCCTATGCTTTATTTTCAGTCATGACGTTTGCACTGAGTGGACATTCAAGGAGATGTTTATTATTTGCAAGGCTTTTTTTGAACGATTGAAAAAGGAATTAGTTGAGTGCCGTGAAGAGGTATGGAGACACTTACATCGCCGAGATATCGGAAAAGAAAGGTGGACAGAAACAAAACTTCTGACAGCACTTTCTGCAATGAAGTCAGCAATGTACAGGTCTGTGTAACATGGACAAGACGTAACGGAATCGAACGAGGTACGACTTTGTGATTTTGAGTTATGTCAATTCTTAACACACCGGTACGGAAACATGTTCCAGAATAGGAGATCAAATTATACGGAAATGTTGACAATTGAAGAAAAGTTTGGCCGTAATGTATTTCCCGGATGTGCCAGTTTTGTGCAATGTGTAGACATGGCCGAGACGCGTAAGGAAGCAGATGGATCAAATAAAAAAGGTACATTTGCGGAGATGGGGACGACTGTCGAGGTGTGGGTTCATATGGATTTGTATTGTTGGTCGTCGTTCCATGTAAAAGCTGTGCCAAATGGTAAAGAAAATACAATAACAGGATATGCTGTTTTTAACGATGTTTTAGTGGGGGTGTAAATCTATGGAATACTGAAGGCTATTGTGTGAGGCCATTAAGTTTGCTAGGAAAGTTGTATTTTTTCTTAGTCGAACGAAATTATCCCATGTGGCCCATTTTTATGGAAGAGGATTGCAACGAAAATAAATTAAAGGAGAGTGAATTAGAGAAGGCGCACTGTACCGTACGGAATAGAATATAAGCATTTTCAACTACCTTGCGGAGAAATCAGCAACTTCTATACTTTTCATTGCGAAATGAAGACAGAAAAACGTCATCAACTGTTACAAATGGTGAAATAATTCTTAATAATATGATCATAAGGTACGATCAGAAGCTTGGTAAAAACAGAGCCGAAAAGGGGAATATGATAGTGGACGACCTTCTAGAAATAAAAACTGTGAAAATAAGACTGGGAATTGAGGAAAACGAGTGGAGAATACAACGCAATCGACAGGGTAAAATTGTACAGGAATGGGGATTACGTCGTGGTTTGCAGGTAACTAGTGATATGCCTACTAAGGAAACTAATCGGTACATGTTGCAGACCGACCTTTTGAATCATAATTTGGATTTATTTTGGGGTGGTTTGGCAGTACGGTCAATTGAGTAGGTTTTTATGTAACTGAGCAGAAAAAGGAAAGAAAGTAGACGACAAGAAGTGTAATCAGTCGAAATAATGCAGTTAAAGGCCCCTTATCATCATTACATGCAATGTCATAATAAAAATTATGTTATCATTGTAAACATTGTAGAGAATTGAAACGAAGTGTAGAACTATGAGACCTTGCATAGCACAGAACATATTTAAAATCATATATCCCAATTGTAA
Organism: Odonthalia washingtoniensis; assembly: GCA_032358235.1. NCBI lineage: Eukaryota > Rhodophyta > Florideophyceae > Ceramiales > Rhodomelaceae > Odonthalia > Odonthalia washingtoniensis. The sequence goes on from JAULBU010069467.1 coordinate 28,836, forward strand.
TATGTTTGACAATTTTATTGAATCGCCACTGAGGGCACAGGGTTGTATTTCGTATGTGTGGGGGAAACAACTTGTTGTTACGAAAAGGACATCTTAAAAGCAATATTTATAACAACAATAAAGGAGACATACCGAAAATAGAAAGGGAAACGGCGACCGCATCGGTAAGTGCAAAATCAATTTTACAACATACAACCGTAAATCGAAATGGCTCGGAAAAGAAAGAGTCAAGGCGGTAGCTCAGAAGAAAGAAGGACCGAATATGGCCGAGACGTTAACGACAAATAGATAGACAAGCCCAAAAAAAAGAGATGTGTCCGTATGGAAGAGGAAAGTAGCGCGAACGCCGATACCGACACGGTGAGCGTTGATATAACAAGGACGAAAATAGTTGGAACACGTAAGTCATTGAAGACGTATCGTAAAATGTGATAAGGAAATATCAGTAAAGGCCCTGAGAACAGAAACCGTCTGTGATAGACGTAACATGTGAATAAATTCAATAATTACTGACATAGAATCTATTTCTCCTCGTTTCAAATTTTCCATGACGTTTTAAAACAATCAGAGCGAGGAGCACATTCCGTTATACAGAAGATGGAATCAGAAATTGGTTGTGTGACCAATTCTCCATTCCCTCCAATTCCAATAATTAAACAGCATGGGGAAGGTAAGAATATTCGTAAGTTGGATAGGTTTGCAACAGCGGAAGATGTTGATACATATCCGACGGATCATGCTCCAGAGTAAAGATGGGAACAACAATGTTGGTAACGGTAGACACACCGTATCGTAGCTCCACGAGCAAAATTGCGCAATCCACTCATACCAATCTGGTCAATGAGCACCGGTTCAAGCGTAACGGTGCCGGACGCAGAGCCTCACCTCCGTACACGGT
>JAULBU010069468.1:0-10666 GCA_032358235.1 Odonthalia washingtoniensis
TTTGGGGCAGGTTGGTATCAATGGCAATGGCAATGGCAATGGCAATGGCAATGCAAATGGTAACAGTCATGGGCACTATGAGGAAGAGAACGATGAAGAAAACGATGCTGATGAAGATGAGGAGGTTGACGATGATGACGACGATGATGATTTACCATTAGCCAGACATTTCCCACAGCAAAAATCAGCGAATGGTAATATGTCAAACATGGACGACGATGACGATATTCCACTAGCGCAAAGTGCGGCCGCGGTGCAGGCTCGAGTCGGTTCGAAACGCAGCGCATCGTGTACTGGACTGCGCGCACCACCCAAGAAGGTCAAGACAAAGGCTGACCTAGAGCGTGAAGAGAAGGCCAAGAAGGAAAAGAAAGAAAAGAAAACTAGAGCTAAACGAACGAGTAATGGATCGACAAAGAAAAGAGCGAAGACCACTGGCAAGGCCAAAACTAAGAAAGAGGATGATACACTGACTGGTAAATTTGAAAAAGCGGGACAAAGAAGAGAAACGCCTCTTGAAAATGACCCTGCGAGATTATTTTACGAAAGTATGTATAGAGAGAAAGTTGAACTCAAGAAAAAATCTGTCGTTGCGGAATCTTGGATGTTGCGCCATGGTCTGTTAGACGACAAGACTGCACGTGCTGTTCTCAAAGCTATAGGGAAATAAAGTGGAATATTTATCTAATTGGCGGCTATATGTTGAACGTTTTTTTTTCTTCTTGCTATTCTACTTTTATGATTATTATTTCAATCGAATTTTTTTGAACATCCCTAACGTCGACCAATTTCTCATCCACAAATGTACCGTTCTATGGAAGAATAGACACAGTGAATTTACATGCATATATATTTGTACTTCTGTTTCAATTTATACTTTCGGCATCACTATCAAACTAACTCACATATGGCAGGAAATGATTTCGGACACATGCATTCTCTTAATAAAGAAGGGAGATAGGAATGAATGCAGGAAGAAACGCACACATACACGAAATACAAAATCAGTTTTAAACCGGAGGCGGTTTGCTGTCACCTTCATTACGGGCTTGAAATTGTTCTTCAAGCTAAAAATAAACGAAAATAGGAAACAAAAACAATGTCAGTAAAAAGTAAAAACATAAACCAGTTTTCAACCGCTTTTGCTTTCAACATACATAATCGAGTTTAGAGCGAGCAATGAGGCCGACGATAATAGTCGACACGAAAGTAGCTGCAATGATTCCAAAAGACCCTTTGATAATATCTGCATATAGCTTTTCATTTATGGCCAGTAACTGTATGGACGATTGGAGATTTGTAGGTAGGAGCATGGCTGTTGGTGAACGTGACGCAGTTCGTACTCGCGCTCGCTTGCAAATTTGTCGTTGCCATGTTGGTGTTGACGATGTCGTGAATGGGGCTGTGATGAACGCTGTGCTTGTCATCATGGTATATAAGGGCAGTTCTCTATTAGATAATTACGATTGGAACAGGGAAAGGAGATGAAGTTGCCGGAAAGAGATTCGCAACTTTGGTGTGTTGGCTTCTGCGGAGATCAATTTTTCAGCGTTCTGTCACAACTGTTCTCAGTCACACATTATTGGCGAAATGATGGGGTGATGGTTACTTATGAAATTACAGTAAAATTTAGGGATAGATATATTACGTTTACAGCTGATCAAAGTCACCACGACACGTGTCACATCTTGTACAGTTTTACAGTAACACCGTCCGGGGAAATAGCTTTCACCACCGACGGGTCCTAACCTTGGTCAGGTCGTTCGCCGAAACTACCATTCCTCAACAGAGCATCAACATCATCATCGTTGTTACACATTTTCACAGCTCTGTGTCAACAAACCTAAATCTTCTAACTCAACAACTAGCGTGTTTACCGCGTATCCCAAACACTCGAATCACTTACTTCAAAACAAAAAACAATGGTAGCATCATCCAAGAAAAATGCAGCCAATCCAATGCGTGAACTGAAGGTTCACAAACTGGTATTGAACATTTGCGTTGGAGAATCTGGTGATCGATTAACCCGTGCCGGAAGAGTGTTGGAACAATTAACCGGTCAAACACCTGTTTATTCCAAGTCTAGATTAACGATTCGTACATTTGGTATCCGTCGAAATGAAAAGATTGCTACGCATGTAACAGTGCGTGGACCAAAAGCTGAGGAAATCCTTGAACGTGGATTAAAAGTGAAAGAATTTGAACTTAAAGACCGTAATTTCTCAACAGGTGGAACTGCTGGTTCTCGTGGTGCTGGTGGATTTGGATTTGGTATTAGTGAACATATTGATCTTGGTTTGAAATATGATCCTACCACCGGTATTTATGGTATGGACTTCTATGTTGTGCTTAAAAGAGCTGGTCATCGTGTATCTAAACGCCGTCGTACTCCTGGAAGAATTGGTAAATTCCAAACGGTTTCCAAAGATGATGCTATCAAATGGTTCCAGACCAAATATGAAGGCCTTGTGTTGTAATTAAAAGATTTGAGAAAAAGAAAAAATGGCCAACAGTGTCTTTCTTTTTTTTATTTGACTTTTAATTCATGCTAGTCCTCATCCGCGCCATACATTTTTCCTCCATCTGCATCGACGGGCTCGTAGGCATATTCGTATTACTAGTTCCATTAGCGACAGGCAGAAACTGCATGAATGCCTGCAGTATATCATAAAAAATGCGATTCAAAAAAGTAAAAATTTCTGGTAGTCCCATCTATCTAACTCATCGCACATCAAGTTATGTTTTACTTACAAAAGAAAGGGGATATCGTCCAAACATGTATATGCTAGTATACATTTCCTTAAGTCCAGTATTTCGTAGCCGCCGACTTACCTCTCTTTGGCTTCTCTGGTAGAATAGATGACCTTAAATACCTCCACATATCATCACGTCCCAATTTCGTCGTTGCCGAAGTGACGACAATCGGAGTGTCTTCCGCACATCCGTTATCAGCAAGAGCCTTTCTAGTAGCATTGAGTATCGAACTTTTAACCTTTCGACCACCCGTTTTATCCATTTTAGTGAGTACAATGACGTACATGAAAGCACCTCTGACGATACCCATTTCTTTCATGAGTTCTTCATCATCTTTCAGTGGACCATGTCTTCCATCGACAAGATGGAACACCAGTGAAAGACTCTCTCTCAATCTAAAATATTGTCTCATAAATCTAATCCATTCCGATTGAACTTCCCTAGGTACTTTAGCATACCCAACACCAGGCAAATCAACCATATAAAATCGATTATCATCTTCATTAACTAAAAAGTAATTAAATTGTTGTGTTTTTCCAGGTCTTCCTGAAACTTTAGCTAATGCTTTCCGATTACATACCATATTCACAAGTGAACTTTTCCCAACATTAGAACGACCTATGAAAGCAACTTCTGGAATTCCCTGTTCTGTAGGAGGTAGAGTTTGCATACTTACCGCACCTTTGATGAATCGTACTTGACGTAATGCAGCATTCGCAAGATGTTCAAACGTTACATTATCACGACTCACATTATTTTCACACATCATGTCTAATACTGTGAAAACGGCATTTAGTTTTCTTGCCTTGCCTAGAATTCGCAGTAATTCGTTGTAATCGGTTATTGGTAGCGCGGCTTGGTGAGTGAAACGTGAACTTAATTGACGGAGCTTGTCGAAACTTTGATGTGCTAGTTTCGAATCTTGATCTTTGATTACTTCGCCTCGGTCCACGGCTGACAGGAAGGCCATTACGAGATTCGCAAATGATGATGTCACTTGTTTCACTTCATCCACTTCTTCAATATCACCACCATCATCATCATCTTCATCATCATTTTCTCCTTCTGTGTTTTCTATAACAAATGCGTCGTGCTTTTCATATACATTGTCCTCAAAAGGCATATTCAGCAAACGGTCAGCCTCTGCAGTAAGTGTATCCAAGATAGAAGTAACTCCTTCCGCGCGTTCATTTCTTTTCCGAGCATCACGTAAAACACACCGCAGTGCAGCAGCACCTAAATTAGTATCAACTGGAAGTGAAGATTCCATACGTATATTCCAAAGCAAGGTTGCAAGGTCAGCACGACGAGCATGTATCACAGCGCGCATGGAAACTCTATAAGCAGTTTTATCAGGGAGTTGACCACCCCATTCGTTTTGTTCACCTTGTTGTTCCGCTTCCTGAATCAATGTAACGAGTTTGCGTACAGCGTTCTGAGATACTTTCAGCCTTAATAATTCGACCAGTGTTTCAGGTTTCTCTGAATGCTCTTCTGATTTTGATGGTGGTGGTCGTGTAATGGATTTTGAAGATGGTTTTGCTATTGACTTCGTTTTGGATTTAGATTTAGATTTGGATTTGGAGTTGGATTTGGATTTGGATTTAGATTTAGATTTAGATTTGGAGTTCAGAGTTAGTTTTGATTTTATATGTGCGGCTTTGGTATGAATTGAATGATGTGGTATAACAGGGAGAGTGGATGGGGATGCAAATGGTGAACAATGACGTCGACGTCGCGTTGAAGTTGTAGTTGTGAAGGTACTGGCGAGAGACAGACAAGGAGTGAAAGACGATGAGATGAATGAAGGGAACATTGTTTTAGTTTCTGTCAGATGTCTTATACACTTCGAAATTGACACCGACCGTCGAAGCAGAAAAGTCACCATACTTCAAACAATCATATTACCCGCGAAGAACAAAGAATTTCAAATTTTTAGACACGCACGGAGATCAATAATTTCCCACAATTTTTTGTAAAAGTAAAAAATAAAGAAATAAAGGACTCCCAAAAAGAAAATAAAGAAATCAAATGTTCCCATCCCGATTCAATTTCGAAAATTATCCAACAGTTAGGCAAAATTTAAAATTTTTTTCATCTCTACTCAACGTGTAGCGCACACAAGTCTAACACAAGCCCCCCCTGTGATGGGATTTGATCTGGTTCCAGAAAAATTGGAAGTACTTCGTGCGCTGCATACGGATGAAAGAATACCGTTCTCTGACATCCTACTTTCATTCCAATCATCGCCTTTGCAAAACACCGAGGCATTGCATTAACAATAACCTCCACACTACCTTCACTTCCATCAGCCATCATGACACAACGACCATCGAATAGCCTTGCACGTAATGCAAAATTCACCTTTGATTCCTCACCAATTTCATCGCCATTTCCAGCTTCTCCATGATCGAAAGCGATTATGTACCCATCATCTTCAACATCGATACAAGTCTCAGATGCTAGCAAATTATGTTTGAAAAATGAATCAGCTGCATCAACAGCCGCCGTTCCTGCAACAACAGCTGCACATTTCTGTAAATTTGCAAAAGCTTCATTGAAAAGATCACGACTCTTCATTGGAAATTCAACTTTATTGTCTTTTAATCGAGCTTCTAATCCTTCACATAAAGCATTTACATCAAACTCTAATCCAGAAATTTTCACAGATGCTGCCAACATACTGGCGTATAAAACGTACATTTCACCTATCTCCTCATCATTTAATAAATTTGTCACATCTGTCGCTCGTGTGATCAAACGTGACAACCTTGTCAAGTCTGGTTTTTGTTTATCTTTATCCGGTGAAGAGGATGTAAGGAATGAATGAATAGACGCTGTTACAATCGAAGCGTTTAAGTTGTTCGGAGGTGGAATATCATCCAAAGCTGTCACGGCCAGAATGTGACCATACGATGTTGATACATCACGCAGTGGGATGTCACGAGTGGATGCTAAGGCGGCTGTACCATGAGGAATTGGATGAACGTAGTTTGAGAATAGGGTTTCTGGAAGTGATGTTTCTATAAAGCGTTGGATTTTGGGCTGCTGAGTTGGTGTTGTGGGTTGGGATGGGTTTGATTTGCATGACACCGTCGGGTGTGAAAGGAAGGAACGACGGGGATGCGGACGGCGAGCGCGGTGGTAATGATTGAATGTTGGTGAGATGGCAGATGTGCGTAATGAGAAATTTGAGAAGAGGATGAGAGGGGATGGTGCCAAAAAGGTAATTCTAAAGTCCATGTTGGTCGTTAGTTGTAGTTGCCGGGGAAATATATATATAATCTTTCTGATGAAGGAGCAATTCGTACTACTATAATGCGTTGTTTGAATTGATCTCGATTGTGAAAACCTCAGCAATAATAAGGAAACAATGAAACGACACGTGTGTCTGTACTGTACAATGTGTACAAAGTACAGTAAACGTACTGTAATGGGATCAAGAATCTGGATCTGATTTGATCCGAAACTACTGTACAGTCATACAGTATCATTGCTGTTCTGCGAATGAAATAGTTCCACTCGGTCTGACAGATATCCCGCATGCAATGTCTCGTGATTGAATCTCAATGCACTCACAACCTCTTCCCCTGAAAACGTTCATAATACGTGATTGAATGGGATGTCAAAACATATTATGTTAATCCCGGTTAAGCCTTTTACCCTTCTGATCATTTGTTAAGTCAAGTTGTTCAAATTTTCTACTTGTTCTCGATGATAACGAGCTGATAATTCCAATAGCGACTAAGCAAAACGATATGAAGTCTAAAATCTTCAGTCATCCCTGTCTGCCCATGGCAAAGACGTATGACGATGACAACAAACAATTCCCATTGTTAGTAACTCCTCCGTCTTCCTCCGAATCATCTCTTCTCACGTCACCCCTATCCGTCGTGTCCTACTTCCAAACCCATCGTGAACACCTCCTGTCACTTCTACGTACATACGGTGTACTTCACTTCCGCGGCTTCTCGTCAAAAACATCGACACCTGAAGACTTCGCAGAATTTCTCACGTCTGGACTCGGTCTGTCACCATTCCCGTATGCGTTAGGTAATGCCGTACGCACACCCATAGTCGGTGACATTGTCTTCACTGCAAATGAGGCCCCCCCAGACTGTCTCATTCCTTTCCATCATGAACTTGCTCAAACTCCGTGCTACCCTTCATTTGTTTCATTCTACTGTGATGTTCCGGCTGCTACAGGTGGTGAAACACCTGTTGCGAATTCAGTCAAAGTACTGGAAGAATTACGTGGTGTCATACCTGAATTTGTACGTAAATGTGAGATGCATGGAGTCGTTTACAAAAGAAGGATGACTAAATATGACAGGAAGGAAAGTGCTATAGGAAGGGGATGGGAGTCGACATTTAAAGCAGCGAGTAAAGTGGAAGCTGAACGAAAATTAAAAGAGAGGGGATATGAATGGGAATGGGAGGATGGTGAACTACTGACTGAGATTTCACCTAGATTGAAAGCAGTTATGGAAATTACAAAAGGGAAAACGGCATTCTTTAATCAGATGTATGCTGCTTGGTCTGGATGGAGAGATGAGTATAATGAAAAAGGTCACTGTTTGGCGTTTGGTAATGGTCATTCTGTTGAAGAAAATGATATGAAAATTGTCGAACAAGTTTTAGGACGGCATGAAGTGCGTATTCCATGGGAACGTGGCGATTTCATGGTCATTGATAATATGCAGGCGATGCATAGCAGACGGTCTTTCACGGGCAAGCGTGTCATCCTTGCCAGTCTTTCTAAATGAATTTCAATTTATAAAACAAAAGCGTTCGTCACTTGCACCGTAACATATATCCGTGTCCCTGCACACTTTCCTATTAGCGGAAAATCTATTTGACTCTTGTGCTCTAATAGTCCGATTGTGCCATGGGTTTCGAAAAACAAGATATCTTCTCTCGTTACAATGGAAGTTATTTGTTTAGTTCACACAGTTCCATCCTGCTTCAGTCATTCTTACCAACGTGAACAGAAACCAAGAAAACGACCAGAATTCAGAGACAAAAAAAACAAAAAGAAACTTTCCAAACATGAAAGATCCGAAGAATAAATCAATAGGGCCACTTGTCTTGATACTCTCGCTTCTACTTTTTTCTACTCCCTCTGCAGCGTCTCATCTGAGGACGACGGAGACGGCAGGGCATTTTCTGCTCTGGGAACGTTGTGAACGTCGTTGGGATTCTGTTGCAAATGAGGAGCGTCGATGTTGCCGTGGTAACTATGGCTGTTCTTCCAAAGTTTGTGCAAATAGTCCATTGTGTCAACTTCGTATGTTCAGTAGCTTCGCATGGTGCTTTCATGACTATTGTAGGGCATTTAATTCTTTGCCTTCGCCTTCGCCTTCGCCATCACCATCATCATCGCTATTACCATCACCATCGCCATCACCATCTGACAATATGGTATCGACAGATGAGGCACCATCTGATGATCCTTCTCCTTCGAATGGATCATCAAGATCAGGTTCAGGTTCGACGTCAACACCAACACCGGTACTCTCTCCCTCCCCATCGCCAACAGAAGATAACTGGTGCAGTGGTGCTCCTCGTGTACGTCGTGACATTCGAGACTTGTCACAACAAGACTTGCGCGCCTTTCACACAGCTGTACTGGCCCTATTATCGAGTGGCGCATGGACAAATCTAACAAAAGAACATCACACACACACAGATGCAGCACACGGTGGTGCGTATTTCTTACCATGGCATCGTCTTCAATTACACAATGTTGAAACTCTAATCAGAGAACATACATCAACACCTACATTCTCAATGCCGTTCTGGGACTGGTCACACCCTTCTGACAGTTCCGACCCGTCAATGTCAATGATATGGTATTCTCAATTCGCAGGTGGTGCAAGAAGACCAATGCAACCTATACAAACAGGACCTTTTACAAATCTACAGGTCGATTTCCCATATGTGCATTCAGTTAGGAGAAATTTCACATCCGGTTTATCGGGTGATATGCAACCTTTATGGGACAGAAATTCACTTAACGGACTTGTAAACTTACAGAGTGGACGATGGGAGGATTTTGGAGATGGGGTTGAAGCAGCTCATGCACTCTTGCATTTGTATGTAGGGGGTGATATGTCGGATACGGCTACTGCCCCGAATGACCCTTTGTTTTATTTGCATCATGCGTTTGTCGACTCGCTTTTACAGGAACGGATTGATCTTTTTGGATTCAATGACTTTGAGGGGTCGCATGACTTCAGGGACAGGGGGAGAGTTCAGGCTGATGCTCGGTTCGTTATGTCTCCTTTTCAAGTTGACGTGAGGTTCGCATTGGGGTTGTCGTGCGTGAGATATGTGTCTTACTCAGGCAGAGGTGCCAGAACACGTGTTAACGGCAGAAATTCTGTCGCAAGCGCTGAGTTTTGTGATGAGATGATGAAAAAGACTAATGATGGTGGTGATGGTGAAGGTCTGTCTGTTGAGCGTTGCGAACATGGTGCTCATGTCCTCCTTGGTGACGAATGATAGCACTAAACAAAACAAATTATGTTCGTGGTACAGTAGTTTAGAATATACACGTGTTCTATGTTAAATTTTTGATGATTTTTCAGACGATTTTTCTGACGATTTTGTATGTTTTTGAAATAAAGTTAAATCCGTCGGCGGTGGCGTAAAAATATTTGTAGTATAACGTTTGTCTCCACGTCTCCGCACCCATCGTTCCTCTCTTCAAGGCACTTTCAGGACAACTGAAGTAGACGAAATCTACGAGCATCAAATAATGAAGAAGAAAGTCGATCCTCGCATCCGTCAAATGCTGCAAGATGCAGTGACCAACAACCATCGCGCCCTCCTCGTTCTTGTTGGAGACAAATCACGTGACCAGGTGGTAAATCTTCATTACATGCTCTCAAAACAGACGTTGACATCCCGTCCGACAGTCCTCTGGTGCTACAAGAAAGAGTTAGGCTTCAGTTCAAGTAAGCGCAAACGAATGAAAGTGATAAAGAAGCGAATGAAACAAGGATTAGTCGACGCATCCCGTGATGATCCTTTCGAACTGTTTATTTCAGCAACTACAATTCGCTTTGCCTATTATTCAGAGTCTCATAAAGTACTAGGAAACACGTACGGTATGTGTGTGTTACAGGATTTCGAAGCACTTACGCCGAATTTACTAGCTCGGACTACGGAAACTGTTCAAGGTGGTGGTCTTATTGTTTTACTCATCAATGATATGAAATCACTCAAGCAGTTATTCTCACTCACTATGGATGTCCATGCGCGACTCAGGACTGAAGCATTTCACAAAGTTGTCCCAAGATTTAACGAACGTTTCATTCTGTCATTGGCTGATTGTCCAGCCGCTATTGTAGCCGATGATGAATTGAACGTATTGCCTATTTCATCTCACATACGCGCTCTTTCTGGTTCTTTGTCTTCAGTACCACATTCACTCCCCTCTGCCTCTGAAAGCGGTGGTAAACGTAAGAATAATGAAGATATCCCAGAATTGGCCAATTTGAAAAAGTCATTAGAGGAAGCGCAACCGGTTGGATCATTAATCGCAAAGACAAAGACACTCGACCAAGCAAAGGGGTTATTACGATTTGAGGAAGCATTATCAGATAAGACATTGCGAACTACTGTCGCTCTGACAGCGTCAAGAGGACGTGGTAAATCAGCTGCATTAGGCCTTGCAGTTGCTGCTGCAATAGCTCATGAGTATTCAAACATCTTTGTGACATCACCTTCACCTGAAAATTTGCGAACATTTTTCGCTTTCCTATTTGTCGGCTTCGATGCACTGGGTATGCAGGAACATACTGATTACGAGGCGGTGCATAACAAAGAGGAAAATGTCATCATTCGTGTGAATATATTCAAAAGTCATCGACAGACTGTGCAGTACGTCGCCCCTGGAGACGCTGTT
>JAULBU010069479.1:0-10664 GCA_032358235.1 Odonthalia washingtoniensis
GTATCTACGTATTCTTCGTCCTGCTCCGAGCTCGTGGAGTCAGTATCACTTTCATGTCATCGGTCACTGTGCCTGTCGCAGTGTTTATCAATCTTTTGTGTTTGTTCTTTTGAATCATGTTTGAGATTCTGTATAGATTATCTGATCCTCTACTGCCTGTTGCAGTCGTTTTATTTCCCCTTCTTATTGTGCATTTATCCTTTTTGAAGGTGACAGAGATTGTACTATCTTTAGTCATTTTTCCTATTGAGAGCAGGATCCTGCCCATCTGTGGGACTAGTTTCACTTCCCCAAACTGATCTTTCTTTCCTTTAGCTAATATCATCAGTTGTTCCGTCCCTACTGTAGTCACAGATCCATTGCACGTTTTGATGTCATTTTTCAGACGCCCCTCTTCATTGATATAATGGTGGGAGGCGCCTGAGTCAATTATCCAATTTTCTGTCAACTTGTTTTTGGAAGGAAGGTTCGGTACTGTGCTCAAGAATGCAAAGTCTTTCACTCTGCTCGCCTCTTTTGCACTGTTTGCACGATAATTTTTGTCCTCGATGACTCTCGGCTTTCCTTGCCTTTTGTTTCTGCATTCCGCCATTATGTGGCCGTTTTTGAGGCACCAGTAGCATCGGCTTGGAAAACATCTTTCTGTCATTCATGGTTTCCTTTTTCGGTAGTGACTATGGCTGAACCCGCATTTCCCGATCTTCTTTGTCTTTCTATTGGAATTTTGGAGTCACCTATGTCCTCACGTGACAATTCGTGCAATTTCATCAGAAGGGTAGCGTAAGGTAATTTTTCTAATGACACATTAATTTTTCTCACTATGGGTTTGAATATGTCCAGCAATCCTCTTGTTAAAATTCCCCATTTTTGCGCTTCGGACACTTTGTAGTCCGTGCCGTCCAGTCTTAATATCAGCTCTTGTATCCTACCCTGGTAGGATTTTAATCTCTCAGTTGTGCTCATCTTTATGTTGATGAGATGCTGGTATACTTCGCGGAGCATGTGCAAGTTTTTGGACCTACACTGACTTAAGAGCGCACTCCATAAACTTCTTACATCTCCTGTTGTCACTATTGCTGTTAGTGAGCGGGTCGTCTGAGGGGGAGAGACATCTGACGAGATAACTTTGTGCGAGGACCCTGTTGTCCTCCTCTTCTTCTTCTGCCCTTGACGTTTCACTGGAAGAGGCAGCCGCTATCGTGCTTAATTTTCTGCTTATTATCCTGTCCGCCAATTGTTGCGATTCAGATTCATACGGAAAATACTGGTGGAGACGTTTCTCCACCATTTCTTTATAGAAATTGAAAATCCAGAGGTTGAAGTCTTGCCCTAGTTCAAATCTTTTTAAGCTGCGAAGGCAAGACATCATTTCCTTTGAATCATCAGTCATATTGAAAGTTTAGCATGTTTGTGATGATGTTTCTGGCCTTTTCCTTTTTGGATAACAGTCGTAGTGTGCTATCCAGATTTTTAATCTGTTCAACTTTGGTGGTTAGTTGCTATTTTATTGTAAGGGTTATTCTGAGTGTGTGTGAAACGTATGTATAGACTTCTATTCGTACAGGTTCCTTCCATTCGTCGGTAAAAGACGGACGACGGTAATTGATCTGCTTATACTGCAAGCAGCACCTGTGCCCTGCACAGTAACATAATCTAAGCATTATTACAGTTGTCATAATTCAACACAAATCTTCATCTTGGTTACAATTAAATTGTTCAAACATAAACATATTATTTATTTTTCTCTCAAAATACTAACAAATGAAAACACGATTGTCGGAAGATCAAAATAAAACTATTCATTTCTTCAAATGATCACACCACTAGTTTCGGACCTCTCACTCAACATTTCTTTTCTTTTCCCTAAATTGCCCCACAATTTCATCCCTTATATTCTTACAGTATTCCATACATGCAACTTCCTTTGAGAATAATATTACATCAAAGTCGGCGTCTCGGATGATATTTATCACTTCTTCAACTTTTTTTATTCCTACTCGACATTCTAACATCCAGAAAGATACAGCTAAAGACTTTTTCAATACACCGGCTTTGCTCTTGTCTGTTCCAAGTCCAAGTTCATTTGATTGCGTTGCAGATGCAGCACAATTTTCACTAGTACCCACCGACGGTTGCTGCCCAAATCTTTTTCCATCAGAATAATCCATAATATAACAAGCCGCTCAGTTGTCTGACTTTTCCTGGTCACAGGTATAAATATGTCCGAACAGGAGTTAGGTGAATAAATGAATATGATATATATATATATATACGCTATGACGGAAATGACAACCTAACACAATTTTGAAATAGTCTGATATAAAATTTTTACATACGTTATATTTTTCAGACACAGTATCATACTTCATGAATTTTCGATATTTGACACCATAGCATTCACTACCTCCATTCTCAGTAATGTTATTCACAGTAAAAGTGGGGTATTCCGTGTTTGTGAGAACTTCACCTCTCTAATTGGCTACACGCAACAGAACATTTCCCGGGAATCTTCTGTTGGGGCCCCCTACAGTTATTTCTTTTCGTTAGTTTATTTTCGAATACATTGTTTTTGATTTCTTTCGGTAATGTGTTTTCCAAAATTTTATTAACATAGTAATATTGGAAATTTTATTGACATTAATACATTTTCCAATTGTCAACAGAATACAGGCCTGTACATTTAATCAGCCCATTCGGTGCCTTTTTCCAGTTATTTAATTTAGCATTGATGAGGGAGGAATTTTTGTGCCAACTTCACACAATTAAATTACCTGGTTCTTAACCCATCACAATTTATCATTCTCACATTATCCACATTTCCCTCTCCCCATCAACATAGTTCATTCACCAACTTTCATTCATCGTCGATCAAATTTCAACTATAAGCGCCGCGCAATGGCACTTCAGTCATCATCAATATTCAACCTACCACCGTTCAACTTGCAACATTGAGCGACGCACGATGGACATAATTACATGTAATTATAACCACAGATATTCAACTTGTACTAAGCGGTGCCGCGCAATGACAGTTCAGTCATCATATGTACGAATTCAACTGCATGCACCAAACATTTTGCAAAGGTACGTATCCCTCTACATTTTACTCATACTAACATTTTATCATTATTGCATTCATATTTATTAACAGTTCTTTTCATTAATTTCATCATCTTATTTCCGTTGACAGATATCGGTTTTCCTTTCACTACCCCCATTCTGCGAATAGGCTTGTACCTTTTTCTTCTATTTCTCTTCTTTTATAACCACATTCTTATTTCATGTTCATTGATATACGAATTACTAACTAATTTTCTATTAATGATTTTTCTATATGTGATTTTCTTATTTCAGCAGATCAACATGGTACATATCGTAGCAGTGGTGGAATGTCATTCCAGTCGTATATCCTGTGGATATGAAACTGTAAACGTTTTGTGTATATGGAATCTATATCTTTTCCATATATTTTTTTTTATTTTCTTTCCCTTTTTCCTTTCTCACACTTCTTATTTGTACCATTTTTTGATATTTCGTCCGTTTCTATTTTTATGATATTTTTCAATTTCTCATAATTTGATACCATTATTATTAAAAGTAAACATCACATGTATACTATAATTGGTATACATGTATTGCAATTGCAATGTATATTGCCCGTATTCCATATAGCTATAATAGCTACCGCGTATACCATCATATTATTTAAATATATCACACATGTCTCCATCACACACCGTAGTACCATCCACTTTTTCTTTCATGGACTGAATGATTTTTTGGGTTCCCCATTCACGATTCCAAGCAGTAAATGGATGGAAACTTGGGTTTCACCTGCGGTGTTACATTCAACAGATGAGCTGCGCAGTCAATGTGCCTTTCATTTTAAACTACGTTTTTCGTAGGATTTTATGAAGTATTCATTCACTCTCTCTTACACGATGTGTACATTTTTTGCAGTACACATACACAGAAATGACCGGTGTTTGAAAGATTTTTTCATTATAACATCCGTGCGCTTTTCCAACCTATGAAAGGTGTACTGTAGTAATTCTTCCATTTATTCTCCACTGTCCGTAAGTAAATTTGTACGCCTCATACATTAAAAACTACAGTAAGTGAAAACCACAGTTAATGGCCCATACAATTTATCTTCAAATTGTGTAGATATTTTCTTCAGTTGCCATCCGTAAAAATTCAAACGCTGAGTTCTTGTTATGTAACCTACATGGACCCCCAAAATTCACATGGCCTAGTAGATATTTACTCCACTCAAAAACTACGCCATTTCAATGTAGGCATTTAGTTCCGGAAACACGGACGAACGTACCTTCATCTATTATAGCATATATATTGAAGTATTTTGATGATACATTAAAGTATGCACACGCATATACAGCTGAATTATGTGACTCATGGCGTATAGATAGATATGTATGGTACTATTGGATGGAAACCGAACATGGATGTTGACATAAATCGGAATGTCAGAGATTGGAGAGGAAGGTGCGTTGCAGCAAAAGAAATTAAAAATGGAAATTTTGATTCCAATTTTACCAGTCACCCATCTGGAGCTCCTCTGTTTTTCATCATTGCACATGATGACAACTATCTACGTGTTGAATCGTTACACTTTCCACGTTGCCCAAAGCTAGAATCTTTAAAAGGAAGTCTCTATACTTCTTCAGATGAATAAATGTCAAATTTCGTAGGTCAGGCAGTAATTGGGGTACTTCGTATGAGTTTGGAAAGCTACCATCTGTTGAATTGGAAAAGAAGGCTTACGAAACATCAACGCAGAGCAAACAGTTGATTTCTAGGTTTCATTCAATTTGTGGACAAAGTATGAGCACAAGGAAGAAAGTTACTAAAGAGGTGTTCCTATCATCACTTGGATACGATTTCATAACATCAATAAATAGAAGCGAGGGTCACAATGTACGTAGGTATAAACAGATGAAAGAGGCGTATAAAAATCTGTTCTGAAATCACTTAGATGGGAGACGAGACACGGCAGTTTGGAGAAAAGAAAAATTTGAATAAATCTGTGCATCAGAAGTGAAAGGGACCAGTATCTTGGAGACCGATGGAGATAAAGTTGATAACCTTTTTGAGAATGAGCCTGCAATAAGAGCTTTCAAAACTTTCCGAAAGTTTGAGATGACTGACAAGGATGAAGCAAGTTTAATGCCTCTCATTAGACTAGATGCAATTATGATGCCATGTATTGATGTATTGAAATATGTACAACAGATGGATGTTGACGTTAACGCAGGAGACGAGAATTGCACTGAAAAAGACGGAAATGTACAAAATATACACATTATTAATAAATCAGTAGCTGGAACCGGAGGAGGGGGAGTAAAGCGACCACCTAGGGAAAAAAGTAGAAGAGGTGGGATAGTTCCGATGGAGGCAGATAGAAATTTAAAATCATTAATTCCTTTGGCTGCTGTGCATCTCTGGGGGTTCTTTGGGATTACTGAAGAATGAGTTGATAGATGATGAAAAGACTTTTTGACTTGGAGACTACAGATGGTAACAAGGGTAGTGACATGGCTTGTATGGATAATAAATATCGTAAGTATACTTACGCATTTCTGCATCCTGAAAATGGCCTTTTCTATATTTTACTCCAACAAAAAGTATTTTCGAAAATTGTTTGTGATTGGTATGGACGTGTGTCTGACTGTTTTATATTACATTCTGATTGTTTAGAAAACAAATTCGTTCCATTTGGTAGCGATGATAAGTGAATGTTATTCATAATAGTGATGACGATTATGAAAATGAAACGTAAAACATGGACGCTACTGTCACGACGAAAAGGACAAAGAAAAATGAACAATGTAAGGAAATAGACCATGAGCGTGAAAAATATTCAGATGAATATGAAAAAGGAGCTGAAGGTGATGCTGAATGATTGCCCATTGTTCGCTAAAGCATATTGTTTCGACCATTTCTTTTCCTCGTTTAAAATTTTTCTGTTATTTTTCATCCTTGTTTTTAAAGAAGGGTGAACATTAAAATATTAGATTCCAATGACCAAGCTAATAACATAAAATAATCACAAAAAGTAATTTACGATCAAATAGAATTAATTAATGGCCATCAATGTTTTTATTCTTCAGCTGATGTCGATATGTAACCAATTATTTTAGTTACATGCAAATATCATAGACACATTTCTACGTGTTAAATTGTTAATCGCGAATTTCATTGTTTTAATACACAACATTCAATTTCTCTATCTACAAAGATATTTTTTAAAATCTCTTCTTTGATCAAATTCTTTCCTGATTTTAATCAAGAACGAAAGTGATCATTCACTGACGATCCGTGCTATGCGTGCAATTCATCTGATTATTGGCGATCGGTGTTGGTGAGGTAGATTCAAATGTTTATTCTCAAAAGTTCCCTAGTTATACTCGCAGCTGACAATGAACAAGATAACTTATTCAAAATTAGAAGCAACGCAAAAGGTATAATCACCAAAGTCAAACATTGAACAACCGAAACAAATTCTGACCACCGGGGTCCCCACTTTGCATGTATGAACATGGTTAATGGTAAATCATCAATGGTGATTATATATTGGCAAGGTCACCAATATTAATACTAACTACTTTCTTGCTTCCTCAATATATATCAATCGTCTTCATACTTTATTTAACAATAACAAAATACGCTATCAAGTACGTATTAAAAAATAAATCTGACGCTCATATTGAGAAAATGAAAATGGGTAATGGTAAAGCATCAGTGTCACCAATATTAATACTAAATACTTTCTCGCTTCCTAAATATAGAGCAATCCCTTTTCATAATTTCGTACTAGTATGACGATCTTACTTCATAACCTTGATAAGAATATCAAAAATCCAGAAACTTAATTCAATATATAACTAATCTATATTAAAAACCTCTAATCTTAATGTCTTGATATAAAATCCTATATTTTTCCTGCGAACATCTTGCTCAAAACCTTGATAAAACATGAAAAATATAATGAACGTTTTTAAATTATAACTAATATATCAAACACTCTCAACTGAAAAATAGAAGCATGAAATACGCTTCATTGAATTTTCATATTTCCCACCTCAGTAGATGAAATTCCTATCTGTAAAAAGTCTTCCCTAAGCAGTTTGATTAAAGTTTGCAATCCATCATCCCCGACAACCCCATAAATATCCTTCACGCATTTCGAAAATTTTCTATCCAGATCTAAACCATTATTATTCCTGTACTATGCCCGGTGAACTTCCTCTAGCTTAAATAAAGCAAGTGAACTACCGTTTTGAACCAAAAATGCAGCATCCTCATTTACAGCTGCTACACGAACCCGATTAATTCCTGTTGTAGGTATATTCAAGAGTTGAGGACTCTCTATATTTAGATTCCCCCTTGCTATTCTTACTTTGCACTTGTTGATCGCCTCACCCATTACATGACTTCCTCTTTTCAAAGTTAATTGGTAATCCTCTTTAAATTTCTTGTGTGAGATTTCATACAACCCTCCGTGCATGTAAGTAATGTTACCAAGTCGTCTCAAATCATCCACCAGATGTTCAAATATGTGAAATTTAGATGAACCCATGCCTGACGCTTGATAATTACTAAAAGGAGAGACAGCAAGTCTTTTGAATTTTTTGATTGATGATGACAGATCATTTAGTTCACATTCTGTCCATCCAGGTTGTGGGCCACGCCTAAAAATAAGGTCCACTAAATCCACGTAGGAAGTAAAAACACGAGTTACATAAGCTGATTTCTCCATTCCACGGCACCTATCTATCACACAACCGAAAAAAGGAGAAACCATGTCCATTACATCAAAATCAGATGCCTCTAACATTCCGACAACCCCATTGTCAGTAAAAAATCCAGAAAGCCTACAATCAATTATTCCTTTAGAGTAATCCACGTGGACACCATAACTAACTGAGCTCTCTTCCACACACTTGAGGAGAGAATTGAGTAGATGTAGAATAGATTTCCTTATTGAAATAAAGCTCCTAGGATTACGTGACCTGGTTAAAATGGCTGGACTTTGTCGATTGCCATCCTTCATTAATATTGTGATAGTTTCTTTGAGTAGTCGAGACACGCCAAGGGAAAGATTATTCATGAGTTCGAAGCTAAATATTGCATAAATTCCCACGCTTGGTGCAATACCAATCATTCTGGAAAAAGTATACAATAGGAGGAATTGATAACATAGTTAGATATTTAAATTTTTCCAGAATTTCAGAATCACCTCTAGACAAGCTTTCAAACATTTCAGAACATTTTTTAACAGAACGTTCACAGTACCTTGTTACCAACGCCATGTCAGACTTTTTAACTAAACAGCGGTGACAAGGAGAGTTTGTATTTTTACTTCTTTTGATACTTGTCATATCTTCTGCCTCAGGGAGGTCAGCTATGTATTTTGAAAATAAAAGATAGACTTTTAGGGACTTACTATCAGAATTTGAAACAGATATTCCTTCCAACGCATATTTACTCGAAGGAGTTAACATATACTCAATCGCTTCGTGAAAAGCTTGTAAAACATCAATCCGACGAATGTTTTTCGATCTGTTTGAATCTTTGAAAGATGAATCAAATAAAATATTATCATAATCATCACATGATTGAAATTTAACAGGAAGGTAGGTAACGATATTTTTCTCGTACACAATTTGTCCGCGACGTGCTTGTTCCTTGAAGTTCAGTAAATTCAAGTGAACTGGATAAAATGTAAATGATGACGACTTCAAACAGGTCTGAGACTTGTCACTGTAAATTTGTAAAAGTGCAATAAAAGACTCCTCGCCATCGCTGGAATATGAACGCTAACATACTTTTTCGCTTTTCATTATCAGATTCTTCGCTCTAGAGGCAGCTACTACACCTAAATATGAATTCATTGGATGACTTCTTGTAAATATGGTCATTGTAGGGTCTAAAATGATTAAATTTGATTCCACGGACTTAATTTGAGACTTGCCTACTTCGATTGGATCTTTCAGAAACAGCTCGTATTGTAGACGACATTTCGAATTTTTCCCTATCCTTTTAAAACCTTTTGCCCTCAGTTCCTTTTGAAATAATTCGAAATAATAACCCCTTATACTTTTCATATCCTTAAATCTCACACAGAATTTCTCAATGACTCCCAAGTTTGCTCCTATTCCCGAAATGCGTTCATTGCAAGTACGATCACCAGATTTTCGTCCCAAATTAAGGAAAATCTCTGAAAGTTTCATGAACGCCAATGTAGATTCACTCGTTTCATTTTCATCGCTAACGGGCCCTAAAATCATATCCTGTATTAAATCTGGTTGCACCACAGTCCCGATATCCATTTGATGATCGTTCTCAACTAAAATTTATTGACACATTTTGATTTTTAATTTTACAGACGAGGCCGCTATTATAATCATATATTCATCTATAGTAGTAATTATGCTTAATTATCTCATAATTACGCGCTTTACCTGAGGTCGCGTGCCAACTTTGTTCCACAAAGTTTGTATAAGTACAATCAAATTTCCTCCCTTTTTACTATCCAAATAAACGGCTACACCATTATTATATTTACATCTAACCTTTTCTTTATACCTTGAAGGTTGGATATTCCCGACAACCTGTCTGCGACATATTTTCAGGAAATTTGGAAATAATGTCTTCTGTTTGTATACACGTAACGGACAACAAGAAATACAAATTTTGTTAAAATTTAAAACTTTTAAAGATAGAACTTGTAAAGGATAAACTATAATATAAATTTTATAAAACAATCAAGGCATTTAACCAAAAATTCGGTTGCAGCTATGTCTCTGAAATCCAATACATCTCTGATATTTCTTCCGATCTCGGACCTTGTTTTGAATCTGAACATGGGTACCTGTCCTCGACTTAATGTTTCAAACATTTCTGCATGTAGCAGAAACGTCCTTACTTACATTAACCGGACTTATCAGCTACATAACTTTGTACTAAATTCGTAAATTAAAAATTTTTCTAGGGTAATCCACTTATATACAATACATGTGAATGGCTAGTTAGTAAGGATATATATACTCATTTCCAATCACTCAGGTATGTGATACCCCTCTATTCATATCATTACTTTTCCGATTCTTACGAAACCGTTTCTATTACGGAACAAAAAACGGAGCTGGATCTAGATTCAGATATTACATAAGAGGGGTTCTATTGTGAATTTCTTTTAGCAAAAAATTCATATATTTATCAGATCTCTTCACAGGTATAATTTTATGATCTTTTACAAATGTTAAATCATATTTTAATCTATCACACCTAATAAGAGTCACCTCTTTCTTTTGCGCTTGTAAATTGTGTCTTATCGCCAATTATTATCCTGTCTCATACACTCTGGATATTCTCATTTTCCCACTGCTAACCTATACGACCATTCATAGTCCTCCAATGGCGTTGTTAGTCTCCTCGCACTCACCTTATTCCTTCACTAGACTAACAAAATACATTGACCCTAACCATCATCTCAGTAGTAACTCGCCCCGGGCGGGTACTGGTAATTTACCGACATTAATTCTGTCCCTGTCACTCCTGTCCTCCTCTGTCTTTGTATTAATTTTCCCTTTTCTCTCCTTTATCTACACTTTACTCTTCCTTTCCGTTATTTCCACACA
>JAULBU010069490.1:0-10663 GCA_032358235.1 Odonthalia washingtoniensis
CTCACCTATCTCTCTGCCAATTTAGTCAGTTAAATAGCAAGAGGAATACCTTGAAGCGCCTTGCAACATAGAATAATGCTACTGTTTTTTCAGGTGGTTCTGACAACACTTTTCTTGGTACCAGATGTGTACATCAGAAGTGTGATTTTGGTTTTAAAGTTATTCTACCTCCACATGGAATTTTTGTAGACCACAATTGTGATTCCACATTCTTGCCTAAATCAAGAAAGCACACCACCCTCTGCATATCTTCCGTATATACTTTCCGACATGGCTGTACCCCTCCTGACCTCCGACATTTCTGCAGTAACTGTACGGTAACTATATATGTCTATCCAACCATATGTGAGTGAAAAGTTACCCAACTATTGGTTACAACAAGTCAAGTCCGCCACCATTAAACTCCTTACAGAAAAAGATTTCAAAACTCTGGAAACGCCGGAAAATTTGTGAATAACTTGCTGTTACATGGACACTCTACTAAATTATTCAAGAAGAACTGAGAAGAAAGTGTTTCAATCGCATTATAGTGCGCCCAAGATGCGTTTTTACGTCGTAAAAGCGTGGCGGGAACAACCACAGAATTATTTGATGCGTATACCGTGCGATTAGATATGGAAAAACTGACAATGCAGATGCAACCCATCTATATGGTGTGTTATTCGTATCCTCAGTTGCTAAAAAGATGGTATCAAAGCTGGTTCTTGTATTCCAGGCTGATACTGTGCACTGTACGAGTGAAATGCGTGGAACACTGTTATCAATGTTCAAATCCGATTCAAATCACAGAATGGTTTTGTTGGTGCTAACGTTTATTTGCGACAACGAGAAAGAACCCGTATGGTCCATTTTCTTTTAGTTTGTAAGCGACAATCTCCAGAATGTCATTTAGAGTGATATTACACTAATTACAGACCAAGATAAAGGTTTAATTAGCGCTCAGGATTTAATTTTGAACGACGTCAAAAGATTTTTCTGCTCTAAGCCCAGAAGTTTAAATGTTGTAAAGAACGGTTGCTCGAAATATGACCAGATTTTTATGAAGTGTGTAAATGCAGCACGCATTGACAAGTTTGAACATCTATTTTCGGAACTTCCACAAAATTCAGTAGGATTTCGGTACATCAACAAAATACAACGTCATCTACAATTTCCTGTCTACCACCCTTCATTGTACGGCAGAAGAACAGACCACGGCGAGGAAAGCATGAATAATGCCTTTAAGGGTGTACAAGCTCATCTTATACTAACAGCATTCATCATGGATATCAATCCAGACTGTGAAAAACATAACAAGGCTGCACAAGAGGCTTTAAATTGCGAAATCACTTGCGCACCAATCAGAATTCGGAAGAAGATACAGTATCTAGAACTGTTGTCATAACGGTGTGGTGCAAATGTGGAAGTCATCAACTCAGAGAAAAAGGAAAGTTTTGTTTCTTCGGCAGATGGAATCGTACAGTACAAGGTCATATTTCCAGATAGATCTTTTGATTGTGGACACTGGTAACTGGATTTCTTTCTGTACCATCATGTGACACGCCTTTGTAATAAATTGGGACACTCTGTGCAAGACTTGCTTTACAATTTTGACAGGACAGAAACATGGAAGTTCCAGTACACAAACATCGGAATGTACACATTACCGTCTACTTCATCTGTACAGTATTCAACATCACTACTTCAGAGTCCATTGTCTGTTCCACTACCACGGGGACGTCCTAAAAGAAGGCGATCAGTCAGTATTCTGGATCAAAAGCATAAAAGATGTGGTCGTTGCAACAAACGTGGACATAATGTCCTAATCCGTTCTTCAGCTTTTCCAACTGTTAATACGTGATGGAAAGTACTGCATAATAAATATATGGGCTACGAAATGTTAAAATGGAATCAATTATCTATCTTAATCCCATCAATTGTCTATCTTAATGCCGTCATAATCCGAAAATTATTGGACCATACATTGTGAGCTAAGAATGTTAACCTTCAAATTTTTGAAATGGTATGCATTCAACATTTTGACTTTGAATTACTTTGTTGTAGTTGTGTATGAAATGCGCAAAAATATACACTTTATTATGTATTAGTACAGTAATGTACATTGAATAAATTGTACAGTGACATAAGATGTTATTATGGAGTTAAATCAGACATATACTGTATAAAACATTGTTTTGTAGCACTGCTGTATTTGTACAATGTACTATGGGTCCTGAAAAGATATTATTCTGACGTTCGTGTAGATGTGTATGGCCCTAGTGTAGATGAGCATTTATCAAATTGGTTTTGATGTATATGTGGATTTCTCTCTTATTAGTTTTACTCTATCCCCGTTCCTGTTCCCTGGTATTTATACAACCATCGACTTCGCGTCGAATTTTATCAACACGTGTATTAGTGATGTCAACTGAAAGCCGGTGCTACCACCTATGTTTATTATAATGAATTATTCTACACGTGTCGGATGATTCATTAATGTGTACTATATTGCTAATAATTCAGTATTCATTCATGTGTATATTTCTCTTGATGCAGATAGCGAGTTTTACAGAACGGGTGGATGTTTTCTATATGTGTCAAGTACGGCCGTCCGTCTCGCTTCCATTTTTTTTCTTCCACTCTGTTTAGGTCACACACTATTTTTAAACAGACTAACATTGATTTATCTTGACACATATGGTGTACCTAGGCCAACTGCTCAGATATCCGGGGACCCATATAGATGTATATCCACAGATTCGTGATGGACTTCCCTATCTATTTTTTGTACTAGTTTTTGAGGAAGGAGGGAGCGGTAATGTATGTGCTCTCGTCTAAGAGATGGATTAAGGGTCTATTATTAAGAAACATGTTGTCTACTACTACTCGGTGGTTGAATGGCATATATTCTGTTACAATAGAATACCTGAATAGTCTGGGTGACGATGAGGTGGGTTTTAACACCTTACAATAATCCAATATTTTATCGAGATACCTCATTTTGCCCTTCCTTAGGTTTCTAGAGATCGCTCTATTCAGCAGGTTGATGGGCCAACCTGACTGAGGGGTGACCGAAACAGCAGTGAATTTTACGAAGTTCTTGTTCCGTATACAGGGCGTAAGGAATAGAGTCGGCATTTTAATCGGTATACAAATGAGTAATTATCCAGGGTTAAGGGTTTTCTAAGTGGTACACCATGAAAGTAGTTACCCTCCAGGCTGATTTCAAGATCGTTTACTATCATATCTCGGTTTGAGAATAAGGAGGGGCGTCCTCGCTCAAAATGGCAAGGTCAACGTCGATTATCAGCTTTAGTTCTCTGAATGGGATTTGAATGGTTTCGTCACTGATCACCTTGATACTCCCTCCAATTCTTTTCTGGTCCTTCTTTGGTAGCATGATCCTAATTTTTCTTCCAAATTCTTGCTCGTAAGCGTTGTACGTTGTATACTCATAACTGATAGTCGATTAGCTGCGGTGTCGATTGCTACTCCGTTGAATTTGGGACCTTTGTTGTCTTTGAGTTGGTTCAACCAACTCAAGGACCACAAAGGTTCACTGAACAACAAGTTGCTGTTCATCGCCAATAAAGGTGAAGTAATGTCGTTATAATTTCTACCATGGAGACAGGCATTATTTGACATTGTCATTTCCACTGTCCTTGCATCCTAGCTTGTCATTTATACCAAGTATGGACCTCCTTCTCCAATTTTGTATTCCATCCACCGAAATTCATCTTTCTTTAAGAAGTATTCTTATTCAGATTTGGTATTTAACATTTTGCATGTTCATTACGAATAACATTGTTTCTATAGTCAGCACTTCTCTACGGTACCTTGCTTTCAACTTTTCGATAGCTTCATTTACTTCGTCCCTCTTGTGGCGGTTATTCGCTCTGTGCTAATCACAATAGATGAATAACCCAGTTGAGCCTATAATACGGCAAGTATCAGGCGTCTCGATTTATTGTATGGTCGTTTGGTGTTCCTGGAGGGTGATTGTGGGTTCGTCCATTGTTTCTTAGAGGCGCGTCTCACCTATCCCCCGTACTATTTGTAGAAAGAATTGTTGAATTCATCCTCCCTACATAAATCATTCAAGCATAATGTCTCCCAGCTGTTCGAGGCTTATCGATTATTTGGTTTGTAATTCTATTGACTGCCTTCTGACTGGTACTCGTAATTGGCTCGCATTGACGCCTGGATGGGAGGTATATCTATAGCTGTCAGAAGTAGTTCCTTCAAGAATTGGTCGATATCGGAGGTGACATCTAACTGTTTTTGCAGCGTCATAACTTTCGCAACGAATTTGCGGAACATCGCCTCCTCGAATTCAGCTGGTTCCTTGACCATGAACTAGGATAGGGTCATGGAATTCCACTTAGCTAGGAAGCGAGTTTTTCTATCGCCGATATTGTACTAATCGCGTAGAAGCTTCATGGATTCGTCGATATCTCTACATCCTATTACATTATTCACAAAGAAATTCATAGCTTCATCAGTTAAAATTTCTGGTATAGATTTTAATTCCCCCCCGCTGTGATCTCAAAATAGCATATAATGTGTTATATACGTTTATACGTTTATCCATATCATCATCCAAACCTCTCAAAAGCATTCTTTTTCCGTTGAAAGCCCTCATTAAACAACTGACGCCAAATCCCCTCTTTTATTTCGCATATATTTTCCTTGATAGATATGCCTATGTCTTCTCTGGTCCGGAGGCTTTTTTTACACCCTCCCTTGCCATCTCCATCGAATTTATTATCCTCCCAGTGTATTCATCATCGGGTGGTTCGGCGTCTAGGTTCCCTTTAACATATCGTATTAGATATTTTGCACAATTATGTCAAGAATTGTGACGTTATCACAGTCAATTTAATATATATTGACGTATAGAATACAAAATTATATCACAGAAATATAGTAATACATAGAAATCTTAAATAAATAATAAAATTTTGAAAACACTGTGCCCATTGTTTCTGTTTGATCATGATGTAATTTGTATGTTTTCCAATATTTCAAGAAATGTGACGTTACTCCTATTTTGGCTACGTAAATATGATATCTGTATAAGTAGTATTTTGACTAATTCGTGTTGCATTGATATGCAAAGTTATCTTCGTTCTATAGATTCGTATAAAATAGAAACACCTTGTTAGAAAGAGGTATTAAGAATTGAACATGTTACTACAATAAATTAATTACCAAAGAGCTGTACCTATAGTGATTGTTTGAATATGACATAATTGCATATTGTCAAATTAATTCAAAATATGGGATGATAGCGCAGTTATTTTCATCTAGAATGACGTATAGGATAAAAATGAGATAAAAATGTTATTAATACATAGAAATGCTAAGAAAATGATAGAATTATGAAAAGACAACCAATCATTCCTGTTTAACCATGTGGTCATTTGTGTAATATATTTCAAGCAATGTGACGGTAGGCGTTAAGTTCATCTAGATCAAAGTATAAAGTAGAAATATGTGTGTGATTATGTGACCCCTACAAAATTTATATAATGCATTATTGTGTCGAGTTTGCCAACTCGAGTAATTTTTTGTGCCACCTAAATTGTCGCTAAACGGAAATTGTTTAAATTGATAATCGATACCAAGAAAATCCAAGAGATGTATTTCCGAGGCTGTCTTTTATATCGGTAACAAAACATAAAACATAATTGTATTATCAGTAAAACCTATCAAATTAACATATTATATGAAAAGCATATTAAAGCATAGAGCAGACTCTTAAAATCGAAATAGTAGAACTACGTTACAGTAGTAAATATTAACGGTATTTTGTAAACGTGTAGATAGTGTACTGTAAATAAAAGTGATATGCACATAGAGATTAACATTCCCTCTTCTTCTTTTCGCCTGAAGCACCGTAATCTCGAATTTATAATATAACTGTTTAATTGTTTTAAGTCAATCATCAAACGCTTCTAGGTAGTGCTTGTTGCCTTGGTAACAACATCAAATAGCGATAGACTATCGGTTATCATAGTTATAGGTAATTTCAGTTTTGTGATAGATTCTAGATCGAATTTAATAGAGTAGGCCATATCGAAGGCATCAGCAAATACTATTGTCTCAGTACCTAATACAGATCGACTTATGCGATTTGATTTATAGGAAGCCCAATATATTGGCTGGCATATTTTATATTTGTCTGTCAGAAATATAATATATCCAATCTGCGAAGATCTATCAAAATTTGAAGCAAATGACGCATCAGAATAAACTTGTAATTTAAGACTATTCTTATCTAACTTAGAACACTTCAACGGTTTATATGTAGTGTTATGAAGTTTTTTAATGATTTACTTTATGTCATTTTTAAATTTCTTTGAATTTTGGTGATAGTGTTCTTCAGTAACTTGGGCTAATAAAGTAACTACACAAGCTATATCTGGTCTGGTTTGAGTAGTTCATGGAAACTTTTCTCTTGTAGATCTAAATATTTTATAGTCTGCATCTTTTTGTAATATTTTAATCTTGCTGATGTATTGTTTCTGATGAATATCAATACTTCTATATTTTTTCCTTCAATTTGAAGACCTGCGAATTGTATATTGTCCCATTCTCTTGGCTTTCTTCGAAATTTGGCCTCCGTAAGCTTTGAAGGTTTACTATATTCAGTATTACCACCATATTAGATGTCATCAACGTCAGTGGCACACATTTCTATTAGTTGGATATCAATATGCTTGAAGAATAATGCAGAATAGGATATACATGATTCCATATCCAAATCTCTTTCCATATGATTTCTAACCGTTTTATCCCAATAATCACCACTATCCGTTAGACAGTATAATGGTTTCGATAGTTCTATAAGTTCATCTGTTTTCAGATTAAACTCCTTGGCGTGTTCACTGTACACATCTGTAGTGAGCTTTTCCGTACTTTGAATATATGCATGCGTGATGTCGGTAGAGAACAATCGGAAACCAAAAATTGCGTCTATGCCTACTAATATCTTGGTTGACTATTGCTTAGATGCAGAGGTTTCACGGACTAGTGTATTTTTCATATTGTCTCTATGCCCTTGAACAATGAAACGCGCTTTCCATATTTCTATATTAGTTTCTCCATATTTAATAGCTAGAATAAATCAGGCTATTAGTATATTCACATCCATTGAAACATTTTCCGACAAATTATCTTCCATGTTTGACGTCGTAATAATCCTTCTATCTCTTTCTTTGTTGCTTCTTCGAATTATCAAGCTCTAGGATCGGATAGTTTAATAATTTCAATAATAAATCCTTCACTGGAAGAGTTTTCAGGTTCACTGTTTGATTTAAGTGAGATTAAATTTTGATTGTAGTCCCGAAAAAATGGTTTCATCTGAAATGCATTGAAGGTTTGTCGTTTCGTTCCGTCTGGTTTTTGTACTGTGATATTCCTACCCTGAATGTCACATACAATTAGAGGTCCTACCCATTCGTTTAGTTTCTCTGAAAAATTAAAACTTCTTCTCCTAAGTTGAATGTCCTATCGGCAGCTGGGGGTATATTCCTTGTTAGTGCTTCAATAATTTTCGTTCGGCTATGATAGAATTCAGTTCCATGTGTGCTAGAGATAATGCTTGAATTCGTTCCTTTCAACGAGATAATTTAGAGCTAATAGTTGGAAATCTGGGTATAATTCCAAAAACTAATTTAGATGGTACTAGTCCTTTGTCATTTATCGTATCGTTCATAGCTTTAACAGAAATTTTTAGAAGTAAAACTCCTGGTATATTTTCGTGCTCTAGCGTAACTTTCTTGTATATGCGGCGAAAAGGGTCATGTAATTTCTCACCTATTCCAAGAGAACTATGTGCCTTGACTCCTGACAATATAATTTCAATTCCCAGCATATCTGTTCCATTTTTCCATCTTTCGGACGTAAAAACAGAACCTTGATCAGCTCTGAGTCTATTTTGGTAGCATATGTACATTACCCACCATGTTTCTTTAACGGCTATCCAAACACCTTCAACTGAATGTCTGTAATTTTCTCCGTTGGAATCCAAAATCATGGCTGAAGAGAATCTAGTAGCTGTGTCTAAGATGTGTAATACAGCTTTACTATCTAACCACATTAAATCGATGGAAAGTTCTTGTCCGAAAACTAGATTTTCTTCGGATGGTAAGGAAGCTTTGAATCTTAGTGGTCGTTGAGAGACTTTCTGACATATTGCACAATATTCTTGTGTTTTTTCTAATTTTGGGCATGTTTTGGAATTAGTTTCCCAATTCCTTGCTGTTTTCAACAAATTATACAGCTTGTCAGATGTTGGGTGTGAAAATCCTCCATGTATTTTTATTAAATCTTGTGAAGTAAAAACTACTGCCTTGCCTACATTCAATTCTAAATATACATGTCCTTTCTTGCGAGTTGAGGGGATTTTTGAGTTTAATTTAGTACAACATAATTTGTTTTCTACCGTTTTTACAAAAAACTTATATTTATCCAAAACATCTCATTCAATAAGGAATGGAACGTCTGCTCTGACAGCATCTACTTTGAATGTAATGAGACGACTTTTCAATATCGGTATTTTAATATGGATTGCGCCTAGTAAAGGTTGTTTGTCTGATCCAAACTTGTATTTGTTTTTGGATGGTATTAATTTGAAATTAGTTTTAGTGAATTTAGAATAGGCTAATTCTTGGTTAAATCCAATCACTGTGGTTTGTGCACCGGTGTCTCAACATGCCCCATCCCAAGTGTTAGAATTTGTGTAAAACGTATATTTGATTGAATTAATGTAGAAAGTTGAGCGTATATCTGCATTTTGTTCATCATCCGATTCTGCGTAGTGTATAAAATCAAGAATGATTTGTTCGTTGACTTCTTCTTTTATTTATTCTGTTGAGTTATCTTCGTTTGGATATTAGAGTTCTTCTAAACGAAAGCAATCTTCTGTTCGGCGGCACAATTCGAATAGAATAGTGCGTTCTTTCCCAGGATTATGTGTATTCAGATTTTAGACTTTATTTAATAGTTTATTTTTATTAAGGAAATTCCAAATTTGATTATTCGGACTATTAAAAGTGAAGCAACGTCCTTTACTATAATTACTATTCTTTTTATACCTGTTTTTAAATATATCGTTCGATTTATTGTTAAATCTGGTGATATATATGTTGTCGAATCAATTGTTAGGCCAGTTTTGGGAAAAGATGTATGGTCTTGATGAAGAAGATTCATTACGGCGTTGTGCTTCATATCTTCCTTGCCCTTGATAACTTATGCTTGAAATATAATTAGTATGGTCCATTTTAATTTCATCCCCATTCTTACCTTCTACTTGCTTCTGTTCTTGTAGCCATGCATCATCTAAAGCAGTGTAAAGGTGATGGAAGCTCCAGGGAGGAGTGGCGGTAGAACTTTGTGTTAATGCGCTACGTGTCCAGTCGAGACCTGCGACTGCCTCGATGAGGTATTCTACTTTCGCATCTTCTGAGCTATGTGATGTTGATACTTGTGACACGAAGCGCGTTATTTTTTCGAGAAGGTCTTCTAAGGCGTCACTGACTGATCCGTCATTCTGTTCCATGATAGGTGTAAGGCGTAAACCTTGTAAGTACTTGCGTGCCCAGTTTTGCCGAGTTATGCTATTTAATTCGTGTTTCATTACAGCACATTCGTGTGGGAAAGATGAACCTTCACCTACCTTAAGTCTTTAGAATCTTTTAGCTTCACAGTCAAATAGGTTATGGAAATATCGCAGTTTTGGTTGTTGGTCGAGATCGTAGTCAGTACATACATCAAGATAGTTTCCAATGTATTCACCTATATCTTCACCTAGTTTACCCGTAAACTTGTAATCTCTCTTGAAGCAACTGACAATACTTTGAGCAATTTTTCATTCGATGTATTTTTGGTCATGTCGATGGTTCGCAGGACGATCGTTACTCTTGTGTAATCTGTCGTCAGAGGTGGGTATAATTTGTACAAGTGTCATACGCTGACTTAGTGCTCTCAATTGGTTTACCGCTAAAATTTTATTGGAATTGTCTGTTAGGAATCATGCACTAAGACCCCAAGAGGTTCTAGTACAATCTGGGTGATAATTGTATCCCATACCTTTAAGGAGCAAATAGTCTCTCATTATCCTCCAAAGAGTTGTTGGTGCACGAAGGTTGTCCATGTTGTACAGAAATTCTACAGTAAGTTCGTCACACATCTGTGTGTTACACGTGGCATCATCTCTGTCATCACGTTTTTCATGAAACCTTCTGGAACGCTTTTGAATTCAATGTGACTATCAATTACAGGATCGTGGGCTCGTAATTATGTAATTAATACTTGTAAACTTGTCATTTTGGAAGACGGATAAGTGTAATGGGAGAAAAGATATTTCAATTTTTCCAAGCCCCTTTTCGTTTTGTGTTTATTGTTTTTCTTTCTTTTGCTGTCAGTGTATGTATTTTTGAATTTTTGAGGGATACATTAAAAAAATATGAAGCTAGAAATACGATAAAAAAATATGAGAGAGAAATGTAATATGGAGAGAAAAAATATGAGATTTAATTGCTACCTTGGTTTTTGTTCTTGTTATTCCGGAAATGCCTTTTGCCACCTATATGTGCTTCCCAATTGTGTGTAGTGTGTAATGTAAAATCATATACACGACAATAAAACGACTCCTTGTTGACGATGTTGAGGTGTCTTC
>JAULBU010069501.1:0-10663 GCA_032358235.1 Odonthalia washingtoniensis
GAATCTTTTTGCTGATTTGGTGATGGGGACTCGGCGGCATTTGCAGCGGATGATGATAACGACAACGATAGTAGAGAAGTTGCTGAAACTGAGAGAAATTGCCGACGTGAACATTTCTGTGATGACGTCGACGGGTTGGCAGACATTGATACTGGTGCACACCCGAAGATGAAGGCTGGGGATGATATAGGTTGAGGGTCCATTTTAATTTGTAAGACTTACGACTGGATGAGTGGTGGTGACTTTTAGAATGTGAAAAGCGAGGGTAGACAAGACAAAAGTTTCAGTTTTGGCGGTATAACTGAATTGGCGATCAGGAATCGAGATGAAGGGAGATCAAACGTTGGTTGTTGAGACGGATCTGAAATGAATGTGTGAGCTGTAAGCAGATGTACCCCAATACTGAATAGTCAATAATGGGGTGTTCATGTGATGATGGTTCCCTCTTGAATAGTGCAGCAGTCGTAATAGTTTGAAAGTAATTTATCCGAAAAAAGTAATCAAAAAAAAGCACCGAACTGTAATGCCAATTCGACGATATCATTCGTCATCAATCGTATTACTGTATACAGCCATGCAAAATCCATACAGTACACATCGAAACAGGTCTACGCCACGCTACAGGAACAAGGCGCTGCGTAATGATCGTTCTGCATTGGACATGCAACAATCAACTCCGGGGCCCTTGCCCCACAAGCAGCCCTTGCTGTGTGTTTCAGACGAGCAACTGTTCGGGAACCTCCTGCACCACCTAAACGCCGATTTCCCAACTTCCTTGCGCTCTTTGATTTACATTCCTACTGCCCATTCACCGTCCTCCTGCTTTCACTTCAACCACGACCTCAGTGGGAAGACGAGAAAAGAAATAAAAGAATACTTCTCCCTGTTTAAACGAAAAAGAAAACAACATGAGCCCTGCCCAATCTCCTTCAACGGAGAGTGTCAAGCTCATGGTAGTGGATACCCCACCACGAGTTGAAAAGTTGCAATCCAAAATCGGAGCAAAAGCATCATCTACGCCAGGCGAAATACCACAGCCCACAATTGCACGTTCATTAGCCATCTGTTCTTTATACGGGACTACATCTGTATCAATTACGTTTTTCAACAAGGCTATATTTTCATTGTATGAATTCCGTTATCCGTGTATCGTCACACTTTTACAAATCTTCGTCTGTTTATTCTGTTTAACAGTCGCTCGACTTGCTGGATTGATTCAACTGCCCAAAGTTAATGCAAAAACTGTTCGTCAAGTGTTTCCACTTTCCTTTGTATGGTGGACTTATGTTGTGTCTGGTATTGGTGCTTTGCGATATTTAACTATCCCAATGTTTTCCACACTTCGTAAATCGACGGCTTTGATTGTTTTGATACTTGAAGGAGTGTTATTACATAAGAAAGCAAAACCTTCAGTATGGATTGCAATCTTCATTATGGTTAGTGGTGGATTACTGGCGGGTGCAACAGATTTATCATTTTCTACGATGGGCTATGTACTGGTTACTATATGTTGTGTTGCAACTGCTTTATATCTAGTATTGATTGTACGCATAACGAATTCTTCGAAACTGGGAACGTTTGCATTACTTTACTATAATAATTTACTGGCATTACCTTTAATGTTAGTATATTTGGTGTGTTTTACTCAAGAGTTGGAAGATGTTAAA
Source organism: Odonthalia washingtoniensis (assembly GCA_032358235.1). Taxonomy (NCBI): domain Eukaryota; phylum Rhodophyta; class Florideophyceae; order Ceramiales; family Rhodomelaceae; genus Odonthalia; species Odonthalia washingtoniensis. The sequence goes on from JAULBU010069501.1 coordinate 1,668, forward strand.
AATTATCGGTATTTATATGATTGGAAGTTCATTGCGTTTTTATTATTTTCTGCGGCTCAAGCGACATTGCTGAACATTGCTATCTTCTTGTGTACGAAATTGAATTCTCCGTTGGCTACTACGGTGACTGGGCAAATGAAGGACTTTGTGACTGTTGGATTTGGATTGTTTTTGTTCGGGGATGTGAAATTATCAGCTCCAAACCTACTTGGATTAGGGATCAGTTTAAGTGGCTCGGTGATGTATAGCTTAGTTAAGTTACTGGCGGCGAGATCGAGGGTGAATGTGGCTGCCCACAGTAAATAGACGGAGTAAACTCCATTCCGGCACCACTCCTCTCGCATCTTCCTCAGCACAATTAACACGTACGTACATACCCATATTCACATTTATAGTACATCCTTGCCATTCATATACACTTTTATTTTTAAATACATCTTTGATGTTGCGGTGTATCAACTGGACACCATGTATGTAATCCAGTACAGACACTTTTTTGAAACCCATATGATATATAAACTATTACTCGCAATCGATCTAATCAACATAACTAATATTAAAGTGCCAAACAAGGATGAAGTAAATGATTCAAAATAGGTAAGCGGGTGTGGTAGCTGACGTTCAGTGCGAGCAAACCACGTTACTCACCTCGAAGTTCCGTATTCCCATCCCCAAAGCATGTGAAAGATAGAAATGCAGCAATGTCTATTCAAGGAGAGCACCCATCACTGCCTGTCTTAACGTATAAATCCATGCCTATTATAGAATAATGTCAAATCCACGCGCCCTTGACATGCTATCCAAACGGCCTACGAAACTAAAAAGTTACTAGCACAAAACGTGTTATCGTTTTCAGCCTACGGCGGACAAGTTTGGACAATTAAATCCGGAAGTCTTTTTCTTTCGGTAAACTTTTGCGCTGGCTGTGATGGAAAACTTATATGCGACGATTCCCTAAATCTGAAGGAATCCATTTCCCACCCCCCCCCCCCCCCCCCCCCTCGCTTGTTTTTTTAAACTATCTCTCTTAATGCAAACCTCCCGGCATTGATTTCTCATGAGGTCCCTCCTCAATGAGGATTTAAAAACATAAATAAGTGAGCAGCGCAGCACCTCTCCTCAACAGAGACTGTCGAGCTTGGGGTAGTAGACATCAACAGCCCACAGCTGCACGATCATGAACCATCTGTTCTTTATACCGAACTACATCCGTATCAATTCCAATTTCAAAGCTACTTCGATTAGGGTATCAGTTTAAGTGGATCGGTGATGTATGGGTTAGCGAAGCTACTGGCAGGGAGATTGAATGTGACTGCTGCTGTGATAGATAAACTGTCTGTCTTCCTGCTGAATATATATAAATAAGCAAGGTAACGAGCCGTTTTGGACAACGTGCTGGCATACCGCAATACTCTCCGATGTCCGATGTTTCTCTATGTCCGAGACTTGTGTACGAAGGGCTCTGGACAGATTCAAAAATATGAAACACCACAAGTTGACTGGCGGGAGCTCCAGGTCCAACAAGTATCGATAGCGATTGAAATTCAAAAAACAACGTAGTTTGATTGGCTATTTGCATGTTACAATTTAATTGAATTTTTTAAATTCAAAAACATAACATAACACAATAATTATTTATTCATTCATTTCTATTGCTTTTTTCAAAAAAAGCAATAGAAATGAATTAAGCGAATGCCAGCAACCATGTGGACATTATTCGTCTTATTTGATAGGCCACTTTGTCACCGCCGTCAACAACACTTGTATAATTGTCGTTGTTTACTTGGGATACCCACCCAATTCAAGCAAGCAAATCGACTCGTGTTCACAATAATGGCCCAATAAACTTTTCTCTCAACCCCTGCCAACACTTCATCCACATCAACGCACACGAAACTTTGACGTCATTTTGCCGCCAACGTCAATCCCGTCCACTTTTGAATTTCTTCCTGTTATTCCCATTTAAAGTGTGTTAATCGTCATCTTCATCGACGATTTTCAAATAGTCTGTTCACGACGTCGTCTTCTCACCAACCTCATCCATCAAAGCCTGTGCTGCCAGGCAGTAACAATGTTTCTTCCTCCCAATCCACCAATAACACAACTACATCATCATCATCACCATCACCCGTTACATACCCACCATATGCACATGCCTTAGCTGGGGCCGGAGCAGGTCTCGCAGCCGTGGCACTGCTTCATCCACTTGATACCATTCGCACACACATGCAATCATCTCATGTCGTTCAACCATCATCCTTGAAAGCTCGTCCGAAACCAATTCTACGTACAATGCGATATGTTATTACTAAAGAAGGCACATCTGCTTTATATCGTGGCTTAGTACCCGCTTCACTTGGATCTATAATTTCATGGGCTTGTTATTTTCATGTTTTTCAACGTGCCCGTACTGGTATCGCACCTTACATTTCAAATGATACTGTCGTTCATTTACTTTCGGGTACTGTTTCTGGCGTTATTACTTCTGTAGCTACTAATCCTATATGGGTCATTAAAGTTCGATTACAATTACAAAAAACAACACCATCAACATGTGGTATATGGCAACAGGCAACATCTTCCTCTTCGACAACAACGTCACCATCAAATTTTAAAAATAAATTTGTTAATGACGTTGGCAGACCATATACGGGATTTTTTGATGGTTTGATTACAATTGCAAGAGAAGAAGGCATTCGTGGATTATATAAAGGCATAGCACCAAGTTTATGGTTAGTTTCACATGGAGCACTTCAATTCACACTTTATGAGTCTATAAAATCGCATCTTAAACAATCTCGTTCATCTTCATCCACTAACAATAACGGAGTAAACAATACACAACAATTTTCAGCGACAAAAGCACGGGATAGTTTAAGAAATGAAAATAAAGCAGCAAGTGTTTCAGATGCATTAATTGCATCAACAGCTTCTAAATTAGTAGCTTCAGTCAGTACATATCCTTTACAAGTTGCAAGAACTAGAATGCAAGAACGATTGGCTGACGGTAATCGTTACGGTAGTTTTCATCGTGCTTTATGGCATATTGCTAAAATTGAGGGTGTCACTGGTTTATATCGTGGTCTTATTGCCAATATTATGAGAGTTACTCCACAAGCCGCTGTCACTTTTGTAACGTATGAACAAATTTTGAGAATGTGTGCAAAAACTTAGGAACATAAAAAGAATGCAAAGAAAAAAATGCATCTTGTTTTTTATTGCTTTTGTTCGTCACACATACAGGTTGTTGTTGGTACACAATAGATTCTTCATTGCATATATATTTTATTGGAAAAGATTAGTTTAAACAGATAGGAGAATAGAAATATAATTGTGAGTATGACCCCAGAATATCTGTCCATGTCGCATGGAGAGGAAAACAGTGACGACAGCAAAGATGTTGTTACATCGACGGCAGAGGTCAGCACTCATTTTAATAGTGTAAAGCGCGTATTTCTTCCATAGAAGAATCAAACTGCCGAAGTGGCAGGAAGCGCATTGTGACTTGGTTTTCTGAAGACGGCATGACCAATGCCGACAATAGTAGTAGCAGTAAGAATTGAGAAGAAAATTTCTAAACCACCAGCAGTGACCCAGAAAACAATTAAACCTAAAATGACCATAGCACCAACTTTTTGCGCATGGTTGAAAGAAAACCCAAATAATTTAAATTCATTTTCACCAGTTTCAGAACCAAAGAATTGGAAATAAATCCATATTAAAGCAACAACACCTACGATAGCGACAGGTTTGGTAATAACACTAATTATAGATAAAGCTAAACCTAAAATAACATAATTAAAAATGAAATAAGGTCCATTAATACGCAAACGTTCAATATATGCTTTAAAACCACCTTCTTCTACTAATTTAAATGCTGATAAATCAAAAAATTCAAGCCATGGGCGTGCTCTGCTTGTTGCTACATCCCCACCTACTCCTAATAAACTTGATGCTGATGCTGTTAATCCACCGATGGCAGCTAATACTGCCTCGATTGGCTTTGTAATGAATGAAGGTACGCGAAAACCTGTACTAGATTCATTATCGCTCGCTGTTGGTGGTGGAATAAATGCACGGTCGGGTGATAATGGGGTCTCTATAACGTTTGTGGCAGAATATATTGAAGGCTGAGATAATGGCATGTTCTCTGTTGGGAGCGACATATCAACTTCGGCGGCCATGTTGCTTTTTGATTGCTTTCTTGTGTGTATGTATGTAGGTTGTGTGTTGCTTTTTGTTTGATTTTCGAATCCGAAAGGTGCGTCGAGATGAAGACGATTTGGGAAATAAATAAAGAAAGATTGCCAAACGAGTCGCAAAAAGGAAGAATGGAAAATTCTCCAAGATGCGAAAAACAGTTGCGTGCATGATAATGTAATACAGCAGCTCAACTGACCAGTGTACGAGTGTACGGTTTTTTTATCGTTCAGAAGTTGTGTTGCCAAAAGATCAAAATCTTATTTTATTCAAATTTTTATTTTTATTTTTAACTGGACTGTAAGCTTGTCATTGTTATTGTTGGTATGGGGTACAGCAATGTTTCATCATAAGTACGTGTAAAAATATTACCCTTGGTGAACCAAGTACGTGTCCATGTACAGTAGTAACCCGAATCAAAGTTGATCCAACTTTACGTCCGACCACTGTATCAACAACAGAACCAACTTTCAACAGTTCGCCGCCAGTTTTTCTTGATCTCTTGTTTATTTTGAATACCCCACGAGCGGCGCTCTGACTGGAAAGGACGATAGCTTTTACCTGGCCTTTCTCTTGTCGCCATCATGAGTAGTTGTACTGAGTCTACGTCGAAGTCTGACGATGTGAACATAGATGATATTTCTCCCAACACCAGGTACCCAAGTCTGCTTTACACTGACCACAATCGTCGTTTCTCAGCTGGTACGCGCGGAAGTTCATCGCCATCAACTCCCAACGCGCCGTCGTCCACCTTGAGACGTTTGAAGAACAGTGCAATAAGAAAGAAAAGGAAAGAAAAGAACGAGAGGAAGAAGAAACCGAAGAGAAAGAAGAAGACAGAAGCAGCTCCACTTTGCAAACAAGATGAAGATGAAGGTGAAGATGAAGGTGAAGATGATACCGAATTTCAAAAGAAGGACGAACAAAGTGCCATTCGTCGTCAATCAACTGTATTAGCAAAAACACCACGACTACTCACATCATACTGGCGACTCACTCCATGGACTGATTGGACTGAATGGTTATTAATGAAACAATTATTATCTAAAAATCAATTTAAAGCAGCAGAGAAATTGTTATCACTATTTCGAATGCGTAGACAATCCGTTATTCCAGTTGCTATGTCATCATCAGTATCATTGGTTTCCATGTTGAATGATAAACGAGATGTTCATGAACGACGATTAGGATTATCTATGGCAATCATAAGATTAGTTAATGGCATAACCGATGTTTTACAACCTAGAGATGTTAATCGACAATCAAGAAGTATTTCATCAGGTGCTTCATTGATGGAATTACCACCTATTCTAGTCGATATCAGACATCAAGCTACACATGGTACATTACCTGGATTACAGGTTATGGAATATGCTGCAAGACATGCTTTGATATGGCTTGATGTCCATTATTGGCAACCTCAACATAAAATGTTGGTTCAATTAGAATTGTTAAAAAAGAATCGGTTAAATATTGATGTATCCATTATCAAATATGTGTTCACACCTGCTTGGTTTGAAGATCGTAATGAATCTATTCCTGACCAAGAGAAGAAAAATGGTGAAGAGGTTGCGCCAAGTGACAGATCTGAAAGTAGAGGTGGGGTCTGCATGGAGGATCTTGTGTTGACTAAAAGAGCAGAAGAAAAGAAATTTGGTGAAGAAACGTTGAATCGGTTGAAAATATGTATTCAGAAAATGAAACAAAAGGAGAAACTTGAGAAGAAGAAGGCGGAGACAAAAGAAAAAGTTGGAAAAGTACCAGACTTGAATCGAGTAATGAATAATACCGTAGGCGTCAAAGTTATGGCTAGTGGTAGAACTGGTGGAATATGGTCAGAATGTTCCAATCATGGCAAATGGAAGAATCTTCCAATTGGATTGATTCCAGGTCAGACTTATGTTCCTCGTTTGACAACTGAAGCGTTGATCGGTGCGAAGGACATTGTTGACAAAAAGGATGATCGTGACACCGATTTTGATGGAAGTGGTGACAATGATGACGGTAGCTACAGTTCCTCGTCGGAAGATGAAAGTGAAGAAGAAGACGAAAATGAACAAGCTGAACCTTGGTCTGAGGAAAGTGAGATCGAGGAACTTAGCAAAGTACAGGAAAATCAGATTCGGTCTGAAATAGAACGGTTGAAAAGTTTGGTCGCCTCTACCTCAGACCAACCTGAATCTAATCTTAGTCTAGTAGATGCTAGTGGACAGTAAGCAATGTCGTTCCTCAATTATGAGACTCAGCCAATTAAAGGGAGCGGGAGCTTGCTTATGTCACGAATTGACACAGAAGAGGTATGGTTTTATGCCCAACAACAATAAAAACTATGAATCCGTATCAGTCAAGTTGTAGATAGTGAACAGTAAGTAGTGTCTAGGCTCTGTCGACAATAATAACAATAACAACAATAACAACAACCAACTCATCCGTTTCCTTTTGTGATATCGATCATTGAAACTAAGAATCTTTTTACATTCGTTTGGTCCAACGTTCAAGGAACTCCAAGAATAAATCACCTAGTTCCCCGCAGCATGACGTAACATACATTTCCATATGAGCAGGCGCTGCATTGTACAAAACGACGTCAATTGCAATTTTGTGTGTATCTTTCGAAGAGTATATCCTGGTCTCGCAGACGACTCAAGGTTATGTTCAAAACGCTTCGCTGCAATATAGCCACTGCCGAGTCTGCACACATTCACAGGAACATTGTCAGGAGTTACTACAACACGAAATAAAATTTCTGTGGGGACAGAACAAACTAAAAGAATTTCATGAATTAACAATAACAAGGACCAAGAATAGTTTTTTAAAAAATCCTGCCATAATAATAATAATAGTTAACTAACCTACAAAATGAGGGTGGGAATAAAAAAAAGTACAAGATAAACAAAAGCAGTCGTGGAGACGACTGCTTGGCTTTTTTCATTCTTAAGATTAATTAGTTCGGTTAGATTTCGCAACATTTTCCGCTGGAGAAGAATTTCCTCCCTCCACAGCGGCGGAAGCTGCGGCTGGCACGGAATTGGCACACGAAAAAATGTCAGAACAGCCTGACCAATCCCCTGCCGCTTGCTTTTTGAAGAAATTTCCATTGAAACGGTAATCCGTCAGACCTGTTTCATCATCAGTCATCTTTTCGAACCACAACGGCTCCCAAGTTTTTCCTTCCTCCTCCATCTCTTTACGTCTTCTCCGTTGTCCTTCTTCTAATGCTTGCTTCAGCCGCTGTCCTAGATCCAGCTTGCCCAATTCCAACGCTCTTTGATCGGGACGTAAACGGCTGTCCGTTGGTGCCAGCAAAGAGCGTTCCTCGTCACTTACTTCGGCGTTTAATGAAATCGCCCATTTAGTCATGTTGTAAGATTGCGATGCTTCCACTGATGGTCGGTCCTCAACTTTCCAAATTGTATTCTTCTTCCCACGCCCCAAGTCTTCATATACACTTTTGGTCCAATTGCCGCCCATCTTTATGGCTTCTTTACCATCAATATCGTATACGATTCCTTTGATTGCAGCAAATGATTTGGCATCACTCATCCATCCAGTCTTACTAAACTCAATCTTACATCGCTGACCATTCGTTCGATTCACTATTTCCATATCACCATAATTATCCAACCATAATCGACCCACGACGATGTTGTGAACGCATGCTGTCACTTGCTCAAGAACGTAATGATCACCGTATTTTGGAATCTCAATATGATTTAATCCAGTAGGAAACACTTCAAGACTCTTTCCCCAAAACTTGTTCTTCACTTCAATCGAATTATAGTACTTCCAAGACCCTTGTGTTCCTTCAGCATAACATGCTGAAATTGGAGGATGATGGCTGACTTGTTCTGAAATGAAGCGAACACCTTTACCTTTGTCAGGCCGCACAATGCACGCTGTCTCACCAAGTAACGGATTGAATGGTTTGCCCACACGTCCTTGCGTCGAACTGTAGTGAGAGATGACCATTGCCACCACGTACATCATACGCCTGTTTGGATCAGGTTCCTCCGCGGCCTTGTCTAACAATTCACAGTATTCGATATCTTCGGCTAGACGTTGTACAAATGAAAGTGGCTCATTCAAACCAACGGGTAGACTAATTTTCGACAAGTCTTTGCCGACAGCGTCTTTCAAAGCGCCGAAGATATTTAAACGTTCACGCGAATCTGAAAGTTGAGGCAAATTTGTTCGTGGGCCTTTGTATCCTTTTACCAAGGCGGCTGTATTGACGCGTCGAATACTTGATGGTTGAGTCAATGCTTGTTCAGGTTCGTTCTCATCAACTCGGTTATTCATGTGATGGTCGACTTGTGCCTGTTCCTTCAATGACTGTAATGCCTGAGAAACAGATCCATCATTCTTTCGACTCGATATCCGAGGTATGTGATTCGCAAAAGATGAACGTTTACTAACTACTCGAGATAATGCGTCGACAAACTCACTATCACTGTCGACGCTCACCGGAGAAAATCCATGTTTTCGCCGTTGCTTAATTCCGATGGAGCCGAAGGAACTCCTAGCTCTTCTTGTATAGGATTGACAGGTGGGAAGACAGGTAGACCACGACCTGCCATATGCTCTGTCAGGTCTGCCTTGATACGTCGATCGAAAACATCATCATTCGTTTGAAGAACGTGTAAACACCACGTCAACAAGTCAATTAGGCCCTTTGCGACTTCAGGTACAGATTCTCCGTCTCTTTGAACGTGTCCATTAGAGTCAACAAAAGTTTCAGCTAGTGTGTTGAGAAGGTTGTAGTGGTCGTCGAATGGAGACGCAGTTTCCATCCATCG
>JAULBU010069512.1:0-10662 GCA_032358235.1 Odonthalia washingtoniensis
CGCTGTCGCTAGGATGTAAGTAGTTGGTAACGATCGTGAAGAACCGCTTCAGGAAGTGCATCGCAACGGTAAACTTGGGCAACAGCGATAATATGCAGAGACGGTCGGCCACAGGGATAACGGACAATTCGAGAAGAATGATGATATGGGGAGGGCATGATTCAGTTGTGAAAGGTGATGATGACAAAGGGTGTTTTGGGGAACATACGGGGGTGGAAACATAAAAAAATTCTTTGATAAAAACATAAAATATATTTTTCTTTTATCAAAAGAAAGAAACGTGTAACGAACCATTTAAAAAATTGAAACGTATCACAATTTATTTTGTGTTTCAAAAAAAAAGTAGGAAAACAATTAAAAAAAAGGCGATTGCAACACGTTTCAAAATTTCAATCGCCTTTTTTTGTAATAGTTTTACTACATTCAGAAACAAAGTGAGAAAAAAATTTGAAAAAAAATTTGAAAAAAAATGTTCTCACGGATTGTTGGGTTGAACCCTAGCCTTTCTGCGAGTGTATTACAACAACAGCAGCAGCAACAGCAGCGAAATGCTTTACATGTTCCCGGTAGTATGGCTGTACCGGTGGCGAATAATGTGTCAACAAATCAAAGAGCAACTGTTGGCAGGTTGATTCCACCCGATCCAGTGTTCCCTAACCTTCATCATTATGTGCAAATAAGTGATTCACTGGTCATCTTCCAGACGACCTCGAGCTTGAAGCGTCTTATTCCTATTTCCATCGATCATGCGATTCGGGAAATCATTTCACCTGTTGTGGAAAGAAGTTGTGCAATTGCCTTTTTGACAACGAACGAATTGACTCTGCACGATTTTTCCAACGAGCCTGATATGACGAAAGTAAGGCAAGCTGCACGTCAAATGGTACAACAACTTGCAGGGTCCGATTCGAGAAATTTGTCGATTATCGAAAGAAATCATATCATGGTTATCGTTTTCGGAGGATTCGAAGAAAGTACATCGTGAAGGAATTGTGGCATTGATGAATGTTGGATCCTTGTTAAATACAACAGCGTATGATTATTTAATGGCGAAAATGATTGATAATGGACGTACTTTACAGGCGCTTGATTTTGCAGTATATTTGGCGCGTCGTGCAGTTATTGATGAACCATTGACTACGGCTGCTGTGTTGTATTCTACATTGGAAATGATTACGAAGGTTTGACGCAGAAAAAATTAATCTATAGTTCAATCTTGTCGAGAGGGATTGATGAAGTTGGTTGAAAATAGTCGTGATGTTGTACATAAATGAATTTCCGCAGGATCTCCGACGGCCAGCAGTTCTGGTGGTAGTAGTGATGCAGGGTTACATGGCAGTTCACAAGGAAATGGTGGAGTTAAGGGATCAAGAGATGCATCGGAATCTGTCGATCATGTTGAAGTTAGAGAATTAATTGCTGCATTTATGTTGGAATGGCAACGAATTTTAGTATCGGAGTGTTCGGTTCGTCCTGTTTCTGATCATGTGGTAGTTAATTTCCTGAACCAGATTGTACCACATGAAGTTAATGAAAGAAGATATGAAAAGCATTATAGAAAATGTGAAATTATTAGATTTATTATATCCCGTCGGATGGGATTCCCACCACGAATGGCGTGAAACCAAAGGAAAATAAGATAAATTTATTTGTTCCTGTATGTATATATTATATATTGTGTGATACATAGATACATATATCCCATAAATAAACCGATATTTGTCATATAGTATACTATGTCATAATGTTATATAGTATACTATATGCATTCCCTTCGTAGCGTTACAAGTAATTTGAGGACGCATTAGATGTAATACGTCTGAAGTACTACTTTAATGATTTAAATTCATTAGATGTAATACTCCTGCAGTGTTGCTTTAATGATATCGACCTATTAGATGTAATGCATCTGCAGTGTTATTTTCATCTTATCGATCAATTAGGTGTGATCCGTTTGTAGTGACATTTTAATGTTTTTTGTTAATATGTATTTTCAAAAAACGTAGTTTCTACGCTACACTATATACACGTTTAGAAATCCCCTAAAGATATTCTCTACTGTAAGTAAATTATTTATTGCTTTTATGTATATGAGGGGATTCTATCTTTTTGGTTGATATTTCTGTTTTATGACGTTTTTATATGTTTTACTCATAGTATAATTATGTTTTACTATTTGTTTACCAATATAAAAGACGGCCTCTAAAATCCATCTCTTGCATTTTCTTGGTATCGATTATCAATTTTACACAACACAGTTTAGCGACATTTTTGACTCATTACTTGTAAGGAGTCTGACGCGTTACAAGTAATACGTCGAAAATATTACTTGTTACTGCTCTGACACGTTACAATCATGCGTAGAAAACATGAAATTAACACTTGACTACGAACCACCTTGTAACACGTCGAAGTATTTTACTTTTGAAAAAATGAATTAGATTGGCTGTTTGACATGTTTCTTGTACCGCGCCAGACGGGTTATATGTAATTCTAACTAAAAAATAAACTCAAACAATTTTTTCCAAATTTACCACGCAGTGCATATGGACATGAAAAATTAAATGAAATGTAGTATCTGAAAAAAAATGTTTTTATTGTTGTAGTATCTGAATAAAAAAAGTTTTCATTGTTTTTAAAGGACGTTGCCGAAATTTCTTCAAATGATCTTACACTGTTCAGCAAATACACATCCAGCAGGCCATACATCAATACCCGCACCACAATTGTTTTCCTGAGGCATGATCAATCCAGGAGCACGATACCATCTACTTACTATATAATCCATCCATATACTGCTTCAGTATCCGCCGCGGTATTGTCAGTGCGAAAAGCGGGGAGAGGTAAACTGAAATCAATAATTTTTAAAATACAACGTCCATCAACAAGAAAATTTGATGGCTTCAAATCACGATGCAAAAACCAGCAGTATGTACATAATGAATACCACGAAGAACTTGAAAAATGAGGTACTTTAAGTTTGCAGCGTTGAAAGGGGATGATGAGAAAACAGCGTGTGCCAAATCACAGAGCTTAAGTTCAAAAAGAACAAACGTTTCATTGAATCGATAACGGTCTGATGTTATTGATGTTAGTGATGTTGGTGATGTTGATGATGTTGATGAGGGTGACGTTTTTGATGTTGTTGAGGTTGATGATGTTGATAATTTTGATGACGTTATTGATGTTGGTGTTGTTGATAATGTTGGTGATGTTGGTTTTGTTGGTAATATTGATAATGTTGGTGGTCTTGGTGATGTTGATGATGTTGATGACATTGGTGATGTTATTGATGTTGATAATGTTGATAATGATTATCTCTAACGCAACTTGGATGTAAAGATAATGAAGGGTAACTAACAGAAGGGTATATTAATAATGATTATGGTAATATCCTAAGTGTGTTGAAAGAAATGTGTGGTAATGAACGCAACGGTAACGAATAATCTGCTAGTGGTTGTAATTCCATAAGTGCGATAGACAAAGGAATGGAAGACTGTGTGACTGTTGCAGACGGTTCATGATTACTGATCGGGACAAGTCGATTTCCATTGCCACTTTTCATGAGTGTTTCAATCACAGGTATGGAAGAATCAGATATAATATTATTGGCTGTGACAGGTGAAGAAGCTCTCATGACCCTGTTAGTATCAGCATCATCAACTTCATAATTATTAGTATGTTCATCCCAGTCAATATAGACATTCAAGGAAGCAGCTTTAGCAATGGCCGCGAGCCTCTCATCGATGATGAGGGTAAGTGGTGTGGCTCATATAGCCGTAAACATTGGATCGTCAATTCCATTGTCTTCTACGTCTTGAAAGTTTTCCAAATCACAGGGCGCAAGTTCAAAAATCACAAACTTATCATTGAATCGATCACGATGTTGGTGAGGTTATTGAGGTAGTTGAGGTTGGTGAGGTTGGTGAGGTTGATGAGGCTGATGATGTTGCTGATGTTGATGATGTTGATGAGTTTGATGAGGTTGGTGAGGTTGGTACTGGGACGGTGTTTCAATATTTTGGAGGTGGGTTTAGTGATAATGGAAATGATTTTAACACAGGTGCGTAGCCTTCTACTCTTACTGGGAAAGTACATTTAGAATGAATTCAGGTCCGTCTTTTGGCACTTCTGGTAGTGCAACAGCGACGCCGAAGTTTCGTGATGGTGGATATAATACGTTTTCGTTTAATACTGGAGGTGTTGGAGGAACGTCTGATATAGGTAGTACATTCAGTGTGGGGACGACAGCGGCTCCAACGACAAAGAAGGTCCGTGTACGAAGAATGCTTAACCGATGAGTGAGTGACGTGTCTTTTTTTTGGCTGTTTTGCTTGCTTTTGTTGATGATGCTTTTTATGTTGGTAATGTTGATGATGTTGATGATTTCAGTGATGTTGGTGATGTAGGTGGTTGATGTCGGTGAGGCTGGTGAGGTTGATGAGGTTGATGTTGGTGATGTTGGTGATGTTGATTAGGTTGATGATGTTGGTAATGTTGATTATGTTATTGATGTTGATGGTTGATGAGGTTGATGAGGTTGATGTGGTTGATGTGGTTGATTATGTCGGAAAGGTTGGTGAGGTTGAGGATGTTGATGATTTGGGTGATGTTGATGATGTTTTTTATGTTGGTGATGTTGGTTATGTTGATGATGTTTACGACCCCACCATGACAGAAGGGGGTGGTATGAATTTTTTCCTCGTTGATTTTTTTTTGCGAAAAATCATTTTTTCATGGATAGGTATACTTGAAAATTATACGTGTACAGGATGTACACGTCGCATACATATCTTTCATACGACAATGTGGCATAAAAAAGTTGTGAGTGGCGATGACAGCAGTGAAGGATTCTGAAAATCATTCAGAATACTTCACTGCTGTCATCTTTTGTAAGCAAGTACAGTTGTCAATCTTCTGGCTGGTCAACCGCATCACGAGTTATCGAAAGATTCCATTTTCTTTTTCTCTGTTCACATCTCACCAACATCATCAACATCATCAACATCATCAACATCACCAACATCATCAAACTGAGGCAGTCTTATGGACGGATTATACAGCAAATAGATGTTATATTGATATTCGAACAATCCTTCCCCCTGACGTTAATCCTAGTTCCTTAGAATTGATTCCTGGAATGCTATAATTCGACCCTGAAAGACGTATCTCTGCTTAAAAATCTCTCACATCTGTTTATTTCAAGGAATGGCGGGACCCTTTATTATTCGGGTCACACCGACAGCAAATACCAAAAAAAAGTTGATTTTGAGAAACCGTTGCGCATGAACAATCGTAGTGAAAACACGTATATTCCACACCATCAACATCATCAACATCACTAACATAACCAAGAATAACTTAATTAAGGACAGCAATAACAGCAATAACAATAAACGTAATATGATAACGATTATGAAAACTTTATCGAAAAAGTAAACCATACCAGTAATAATAGTAATAATAATATCAAATAAAATTAAGTATATCATAATTGTAAAGATAGTGATAACTTGAACGAAAAAGTAACAAGAATAACAAGAATAATAAAAATAATAACAAATATAAATATAATTCTTAATTTTATATGTATACAAACGACTTGAACAAAAACAATAACAACTATAACAAGTATAGTAATAATAATAACAACTATAACTATAATAGTTATAATAGAAAGTATGCTCATAACTGGAACAGCAGGGGTGATGATTTCGACTTGCACAACTTTCAAGATGAAGATAACAATGCAATTGACGATCAAAAGGCCAGCGCCCATTGCGAAAGCAGCCGCCAATACCGTACAACAAACAGAAATGTTACAACTTTTCATTAATAATCAACAACACCAAAATAAAAAGTGAAAAAACAACATCATCCGTGCATTCATCAAAAATCTCACATTGTGTGAAGTCTGTAGGATCGTTCATTGATGGAGATGAACCTTGTAATTCCCTAGATTTTCAATGGACGGCTGGTTGTAACTCAGATTGTTTCTCATTTTCTACCTTGATCAACTCAGATTGTTCCCCATTTCCTACCTTGATCAGCAACATCAGCAACATCATCAAAATCATCAACAATGTTAATATCGCCAACATCATCAACAACATCAACAACATTATCAACAGTATCAACACCAATAACATTACCAATATCATAAACATCAATAACATCACCAACCTCATCAACATCACCAACATCATGAACATCATGAACATCATGAACATCAATAACATCACCAACATAAAAAAGATCACCAAAATTACCAACATCAATAACATTATTAACAGTATCAACATTATAAACATTATCAACATCAAAAACATCAAAAACATCAACCTCACCAACCTCACCAACCTCACCAACATCAATAACATCAGACCGTTATCAATTCAATGAAACGTTTGTTGTTTTTGAATGTAAGCTCTATGATTTGGCGCACATTGTTTTTTCATCAGCCCCTTTGAACGCTGCAAAAGTAAAGTATCTCATGTTTCAAGTGCTTCGTGTTATTCTTTATCTACATACTGCTGATATTTTAAATATAAGTCTTATTTTTAAATGTATACAAACAACTTGAACAAAAATAATAACAACTATAACGATTATAGTAATAATAGTAGAAACTATAACTATAATAGTTATAATAGAAAGTATGCTCATAACTGGAACAAATATCATAATAGTCATAATAATAACAAATATATTTGGATCAAGGAAATGAAATGAATCTTTATTATTATATCCATTTCTCACGTATTACAAGTATGAACACAGCTACTATATAACTATGATACGGATTACTTATTTTGCAAAGCACCTTCTTTCTTTAAATCATACACTTTATTCCGTGTGGTCCCGTCTGCAGGAAATTCTGCGTGTAGAATTCCGTCTCTATATCCCAACCGATTTATCATTTCCTCCCTTGCATTTGCTTGTTTTAATTTCATATCCTCAAACAACATCTCCCGCAGACAAACAATGTATCGTGGAGGAATACGTCTCCATCCAGATCCCTTCCCAAATGTCAAAGTCAATGACGAATCTGTATTACTAGATAGAACGCCACCGTCTGAAGCAGCCCCTTCCCTCATATTTCTTCCCTCATATTTCTTCCCCTGGTTCTAATTCCTGTTCAGCATCGCAACTGCCTGGGTTATATGTTGTTCTATATGTAATTTATATACCCTTGGATACTTAAGCTGCAATGCATGAAACATCATAGGTGCCGACATTTTTTCCCTTCTCTTCTGCACCCATTAAGAACCACCTATTAACATCATTCATAAACTTACCTATATTATTCTTCCCTAGACTTTGACCATGCTGCGGACGCCGACCACAACCTGGCTTGAAGATACTACCCTCTCAGACATTTCCAGACACTACAATGTCTGCCATTTCTGGACAATCACTGGAATCTGTGCGGATTTTTATCTTCCCCGAATTCAAATCTGACAAAACTAGTTCTTCCGCACGCTTAAACACAGTCCGATCTTCCTTCAAGACTGTACCATCACACTTTTCTTCATGCCTCTTTACACTTCCTGTACTGCGGTAAACTCTACGACATTTCTTACACTGCGGTAGGATCCCGTTCAATTTCAACCCTGTCCCGTTTTCCCTTTCATCCTCATCTACATCAAGCTCCGCAACTGAATCTTTGATAGCAAAATGACATATAATTTTCCGTGTTCTCTTCAATTCTGATACCTGGCCACGGCACCACACAAAAACACCAGTTACATTTCCTATGTAGTCAAGACTAGTAGTAGCTACCGCTACGACGCTCGGTATAATGGAACTTACAACATTCACGCTTCCTTCCAAACTAACCATCTATTCTGGAACAGTATCACAATTCCCTTCTAGTTCCATAAAAATGTCTGTACTGTGTCCTCATCAACACCTTCGCATGGTTGAACAGGAGTAATTCCATTCACTATTTCGCGACTGAATGGACAAAAAATTATAAATATTTCCCGCACCACCGGAATAGAGAAACCCAGTCTAAAATACAGTTTTTTCGTCTACATACTTGTAGCTAATCTCATCCAATCTCCCTAAACTCGAAAAATTCTCCCTTTTACGCTAAATTCAATTTCCTTCATTGCCTTAGATTGCCAGTTGATGTGCAGCAATTCCACTGTTGAATTACCAAACCCCCTCACAAATCAATGCGTTGATTACATGAATAGGGGTTGTGATATCAGTTTACTTTTCTAGTACATACTGGTGCACATGTTTCATGGCAACTGAAAAATGCGTATCAACGATTATCTTTCAGCATGCTGTTTCTGGGTGTATAATCCCTTGCAGTTCAATTCCATGGAGTGCAGCTATTTCATGTGATACAACAGGCAGAACGTCGTTTTGGTAACATCTCGCATTGCCGGACAGTACCCATACTTTTTTCAACCTTTCTTTCTTGACCTTGAGCCTACAGAAAATTGCATCTAGCTCACTCAAAACACCAAACACATCTTTTTTGCGTCATTTTCCATTATATGGTCCGGTCCAAGAACAACGTGCTAGAGATTACACGTTCACAACGTTTACGACCTTCACCCAGTTCTGTTCTGCGCTCCTGCACACATCCATTACTTGAGCCATGATCCACGTCCATTTAGTTATCCCCCACGAAAACAGTACTGCACCATGCCACGACATCCCTTTTTCCCGAAAAATTCAGTTGATGATTCCCTAAACCGTATCGGTTCCATTTTCATCTTGAAGTCAATGATCAGCATTCCCGCCGTACCAGTGTCTTAATTTCCAATTTCATCATATATTTCATATATTCTTGTGTCCTGCGTCTTCAATCTGTGTTGATGCCCCATGAACGCAAACAATTTCCTCGTTACCTCTGTAAGTGCTACATGTATACCATCATTAAGCTCCGTCACGTTTTCCATGACATCCTGCACAAGGTGAATTGGTTTCAAACAATCTTGGCATGAACTGGAAGCATACCCCAAATATCTACGCGCAACAACTTCTTCATTATCTGTCATCATATTCACTCCGTACAAACTATATTGCACACTATGTATAACATCGTTGTTAGACATGATGTTACGAAAGAAACCATATTTTAAACATTCTGATATAGCGTCGACAGTCTGCATTAGTTTTTTACGTTTCGAAACATCTCCAACTTCATTTACTATAATTTTCTGCATAAAACACAGGTTTTCATATAGTAGAGTGTTTTTCACATGATCAACGCATGACTTTCCAACTTGTTCGCGCTTCGTGAAAGCCTTTACCATTCTTATGAACATGGTACGCCCCAAAAACTGGAGGGGCACTCACTGTTTTTTTTCATTTTCATAAATTCGCCACATATACTCCAAGCTCAATTTTCTTTCCACATTTGGAAATTCGACCCATCTCCAATTGCAACGTATACTTTTCGTCCCCCAAGAAAGCAGATGTACATGTTCCGCTCTAAATATGAACATTAATGCGTGATTTATTGTTTCATCCCCGAATCTAGCACGACTGAATTTTCGAAAAGGAACTTTTCCACTTTTTTCAATTGCAATATTATCAGTTTTACCAAGTGTATGTATATTACAAACATACCCGTTCAAATATTTTCTTTTTTTGGAAGATCTTTCGTGGTTATCTGAACTGTCCAGTGTCACCGAATGCCCTACTGTCCACTCACACCATTCTCGCACATCTTCTTCTTTATTCTTCGACAACATGTCCTGCATTTCATTGCAGGATAGGGTTGACGTCAAAACAGAACACAACGTCCTTCTTTCGACATTTCCGCTCTTGCTACATTTCAATAAACGAATAACATATTCCTGGAATCTGCTTTCCTTTCTTTTCTCACCCAGTAAAATCCTATACAAATTGATACCTTTTCCTGGAAACGATATTTCACATAATGTTTTCATCATTTTTCTCATTACAACCAAAATATCCTCAACTGTACCATTTCGCAAGTTTCCAGTTCCTTACGTGAGACACATACCATCAGGAATCTTTTTAAGAAAGTGTCTTGTTACACTCGACTGTTTCATAAGTTCATACACTTGTGCCTCCCTCCTCTTTAACTCCACCAAAATAACCTGTTCAATTGTTTCCATTTCAATATATATGTTGTACGTTGCAGTGATCCGGTCGCATTTATGCATGTAGATTGTTGAGACAAATATAATGATAAAATAAAACAATGGCGGTTAGTATGTTATTCCTTTCTTTTGTTCGTTCACATAGATATTTTTGCATACATTCGCAGAAGAGGAGTGAAGTGTACATGTATAATTTTGTACTGTCAAACCACCATTGCGAACTGACGGACCATGTAGGTCGCTACTTATTTCAAATTTTTTATTCTCCCTTGATGTTTAGTGGAGCCCACAGTACACGTTCATTCTAAACGATAACAAGTCATGCTGCCTCGACTTACCATCTGCGATTTATTTCCAAATGGTTCTTTTCACAGAACCCTCCCAAATAATTAAAATTTTAACTTCTTTCCGTTACCTATCTGTAGAAAACATCCAAAAATTACATGCACAATTTTGCAGAACATGTAACTTCACGACACACCCCATGACTTTCGTTTTTTTAAACACGAATATATAGGCAACCAGCATTGACACGAAACGTCCCATTCTTCTAATAAATGAAGTAATACAA
>JAULBU010069523.1:0-10662 GCA_032358235.1 Odonthalia washingtoniensis
TGCATATCGATACTGTAGTCGCCTGATTTGTCCTCTAGTTCTGGTCTGTACAGTATTCGACTTATATTGTTACACGTATGGAATTTAGAATTTTGTGCAAGCTTCCACGTTTCATAGGCTGTACAATGTTTTGCTGTCAATCATTTCTTCGGTTTTGCCGTTTGTGCGCATTTCCGGTTTTACTCGTTCGAGGTTTGGCATCCTGCATCCGAATTCATAGTTTAAAATCATCTTTTATACTCATCGCGTCTTCGTTCTACCTTCGACAGCTTCGAAGTATTTCCTGCGTCCTTACTCATCTTCCCTAATCATGTAAATAGCATTTACTTCCATGGTCTCTGACATAATAATCAGTATCTTAGTCTCTCAACATCATCATAATCATCGCATCATTGCATCATGCGATATTATCATTACAACATCATCACCTCGCAACATCATCGTAATCATCGCATCATGTCATCATGGAATATAATCTTTCTCATATCATCGTCTCGAATATCATCATCGTAATCATCGCATCTTGTCATCATACAATATTATCACCCTCATATCATCATCTCGAATATATATCTTCACCAACTCATCCCAAATTGTCGTCATCATCAGTCATTATCGTTATTACATCCCGCAACATGATCCTTAATCATTCGAACATCAGCATCATTTCTAGCAACATCATCTTCGTTTATTAACGTCATTTATTATCGTCATTATCATCCCACAACTCTTCATCAGTTAATCCACCATTCTCATCATCATCGTTTATTTCATAAGATATTAACATCTTTTATTATCATCCGTACCTCCCGCAACTCTTTATCAACTCATCCAACATTTATCATCCAACATTCATCTCGCAACATCATCATTCAATCCAACAGTCATCATACCGCAGAACCCTGTCGTCCTCCTCTTCCACCATACCTGTTATCCCTCCTCGCTTGCTTGCATCCCGCGATTTGTATCTCACAAACCCACTGCGTGGTAAATTTGGATAACATTGCGCTAGTTTTTTTAGAATAATGATCAGATCAGTATCAGATCTGATTGTCGAGCACACACCTGTATGAATTTTCCCACAAAGAGTTGGTGATATGGGTAATTCCGTGTTTTTGTTGACCTCTCTTCTTTCAGGATATATATTGCAGAACAGAACTTGGATATGGTTGCAATATTGTTTTACGTGACATAATTCAGCAAACTCTTATCTTTTTCGATCATTTCGTGTGGGTAGACTGTCCAATACCCTTTCCAATCCACATCCTTCCCTGTCGTTCTCTTGGTAACTGGTAGGTCGATCTATCTGAAAGGGGTGAGCGCAATGGTTCTCCGAAGATCTTTTTGATGTTTGCTGTGCTTCCAATTCAAGTAATAATGTAACGTGAGACCCATTATCTGTTCTCACCCTTGCCGCCTCGTCCCCAAAAAACAATATGGCCATGCTTTTCAAAGTTATCCAATAATTCCCTTCCGATTGCAAGAGTTGATATTCATGAAATTCCTCAACAATTCGAAGTTGCCAATCCTAATATGCCGCATGAAATACTGCTGTAATATGCTTGCCGTGATTTATGTTACCACTTAATGCTGATTTCAAGACCTGATGAACTGTTTCCAAAGCCATTTCTGCAATTGTTCTAGTGTGCTAAAAAAGGAGCTTACCATGAATTGCTAATTCTAGAAGTCTGTGAAGATTTGATTTATCCATCATGTAGACGCCATCTCGATCCATATTTCGAAGTAAATGTACAATATTGACGAATTCTTGAAAGGCCGATCCGTCAATCTCTGAACGCGGCCACAAATATAAATTGCGTAGAATATCTTGAAGTTTTCGTAACAGTCTCATCAAAATGTCATTCTTTGGACACTGACGGATAAACATATGAGCGATTGGATCCAATACCAGAAGAACGCAGAAAACCGAAGTCACTGTCATAGAAGTCATTTTCTTACCACTTGACCTAGAAACTGATTTCTGCTTTGGTAAACCATTTTCACCTATTATTGTGCATATTAAAGCGTCAAATTTCCATCTAACGTCGTTATTTTTCAACTGTGAAAAATAGGCATCGATAGCACATTTCACTAAACCCATGATTCAATGGTCGGGAGCCTCAGCTGTGGCAACATATGGATCGAAATCTGGATAACTAACTGGTATCCCGTCTTCTGTGTTGAAGGAGTCTATATCAAAACGTTTAAAATCAAAGTAAAGTCGGAAGAAAGGAGTGTTATGTAACATTTCTTCACCACCCTCACTCATTCCAAGCAAAATTTGACTTTCTTTTGTTAGACCTTTACGACGTATCCGAATAGAACGATTAGTTGTTCTAATGCAAGCGGGATTACGAGAGATAATTGTGGTAGAATATAGAAATTATGATCCGACCTGGTTGAGAAGTTTGTGAAAACTACAAACAATACATGGGGCGTGGACTGAGTGGGATTTTTTATCCAGAACTGGAGATGCGGAAGGATAGTAGGAGACAAAACTGACAGTACCTAAAAAGATTCTGATTTTCTCACCATATGGGTCCATTGATTTAATACCAGTAGTTGTACCCGGGACGATACCATTGACGATGTATTTCAAAACCTCACAGGTACTATTTCCTGGTTGTGTTAAATACAATATACGAGCTGAACTTGGGCAAAATCTTGTTACAGACCAAGTAGATAATAGAAGGAAATAGAAAGCTCCTACTGCTCCTTGTGGATACAACGTGGAAGTCGCCATAAAGTCATCATGATACAAAAGTATTGAATATTGAATATAACGTTCAACATTCTCCAAACGACCAGATCTAGGAGGTACTTTTTTATTTGCGTAAGCACCTCTGTTTTGTTCCGATTTCCGTAATAGTTTAGACATACCACTAACTGATTTTGAATCAAGAAGATTTAATTGTCCATCGTTATCAATCTGAATCCAAGCCAATTGTTGTCTTTGAATGGCGTACTCGGCGTCCTCCCAGTGACGTGAAATGAAAATACATAGTTTGGAAGTGGAATCTATTGATAAGAATCTCCCATCTTTTTTCTTAGATGTTGGTCGGAAGAATACACATAGATCTCCTGGTTTGAACAGAGAAAAAGGAACTGATCGTGTTCTCTCGGATCACCCGTAGTGATTGGTAAATGATTAAGATGCAGAATCAGTAAAATAATTAGAATTTTAGGCAGTTCGACAACTCACTGTGGTTCCAACTAGTTGTAACTACGTAGTAATTTGATCTCTGGATCCGTACCAGTTTTCGTTAGCTGTGAGTTCATTGTTTCTCAAAACGTCTGCTATGATGGCGATCCAGCATATACGATCAAATAGGACCAATTTCACCCAACAAGTCGGTATATTTAATTGAACTCTGTGGCAATCCGTCCATGGTTGTAGTGAAATTGCATTGTGACCATTTTAAGAAATCAACTAATGTAGGTGTAGATCCGATTGGAAATGAAATAGTTTCTGTGGGTCTAGCACGAAAAGGATTCTCTTTGTAAATTTTGAAAAGGACCTGATACAATCTTGACAGTCCTTCTTGAATTTAAATATGTTTGCATTCTCAATACCAGGGCCAAATTGTTCATCAGAAAGTTTTATCAGTTGCTCCTAATAAAACTTTGTACGTACGTTGTATTTCGCCGAAGATGATGGAAGAATTATACGTACGCAATTCTTAGATTTATTTCGTTCTGTTTCCTTAATAACCCGATCAGGATGTTTTTGATCAATAATTATTGATTTGGGGAGGCAATTTCATCGTAACTATTTCCAGATACGATCATGAGCCTTTTTGTAGGTAATTAAGGCCAGATCTGATCTTAAAGTTTCTTTTAGTGAACGTATGAATTTGTAGTGTCTAAAAGGTTATTTTGTACAAACAGTTGAAGATACTATGGTGAGATAAGTGGTAAAGTTACACAACAGCTTCATTCTTCTGCGCATAGTTAAAGTATCCAATTCTGAATCTCCGTTTTGTTGCATTGAACCATTTAGAGGATCATTGGATGGACACCGTGACAGTGTGTTGCACGTTGATGGAAATATGAGAAAATGTGGTACTATTTTACCTTCTATTGTTTCTTGGAACGGTGGTGGAGCTTGAGAAAAAGATGGTGAAGGTTTGTATTCCGCAATTAATATTGGATCCAGTGTTGTAGGTAGATCAAGATCTATACCTGTTGATAAATCTACTGGAAGCGCAGGCTGAGGATTAATTGTATCTTCAAATATGTAATTATCACCGTTAGAAGACAACTGTCTCTCTATAACATCATCCTTAGTGTAGACAGAAACATGAAAAGAAATATGATCGGATCGTTGTGCATTGCTATGTGGAACATGTTCAGAGTTTGTAGTAGTGGGATTAGGATCCTCTTGTTGAGATTATAGGTCGGAGAAAGTTTTAACAGGAGAAGTTGCCAGGCGTGGTTGCGGTGTGTAAAGGCTGTACAAATCTGGTCGAAATAATTGGCGACGTCTTGTATTGTGAATGTCTTCATTCTTTGTCCAATAGGGTTTGCGTGGTATTTTTAGTCCAGTTTTAGTTAAATAATGAATTTGGAATGGAAGAATAGAGAAGATGGCCGATCAATATTAGCTGATGTTGATTTCGGTAAGAGAAGAAAATTGCTTAAAGGTACCTATTAAATGGAATATGTTTTCTTGCCTGAAATCACCCTGTCAGTACATTTGTCGTTATACACCCGTATGTTTCATCAATTTAAAATTCAATGCAAGCCGGTAGTGGGAGATAATGTAAAGGAATGTCTCCAAAATTGACATATTACCACAGATGAGCAGGAAGTATGCAAAAGAATCTTATTGAAAACGACAAAATGAAGAAGAGGAGGGAGTTTGGCCGAAGATGTGGACGAGATAGGTAATCTAAATTGTCCGAAGATGATTTAATGCCGAAGATGATGGAGTTTCATCGTTCTGATTGAGACTGTGGAGTGACAATATTGATGAGAGAAAGATAATAGAGACCGGTTGCTTTCTCTCGTCGAGATATTTTATAGTCATTGAAAAATCTTAACTGCATGACTTTGTAACGTGTCATATGTTACAGTGCGGTTGTACATGAAACGTGTGCAATAGAAGGTCTCACAGAGAGCTGTTGCAAAAATTATCGGTTTTATGACAGCCGAAAATTTCGAAGAGTTTTTCGTACGTGTACATTTTTGTAAAAATAGAAGCTACATATACTAATAGTAAAGATAAAAATATTGAGAAAGAAAAGTGGGTAAAATTTATAGAAATTATATTATGCTAAAATATAACAAGGGAAGGAATATTTTGCGATATCATTCTCCCTCCTCTTTCAGTTCATTACCTTGTTGCCTTCAAACGATGAGGAAGTGCAGCAGTTGTTCTTCTGATCAGAACCTTATCTGAGAATGCTTCGCTTAAAACTGAATCCAATTCTGTAGCCGTATGACTGGACACGTAGAAAACAGGATTGAAGACGTTTATTTCTCCTAATTTTAACGAAGATATAAAGTCCATAGACAGGCCTGCAGATCTCAAAAATTTATGATGTCGCCAAATACATTCAAAGTTGATACCAGGTTTTATGTGCATAGACTCCCACGGCAACGTTGTTGCAGATGTAGTTGCTAAAAGACCAGACCATTCACGTTATTATTACAACAGTAATGTGAAATTGGAGATTGGTAAAGATTGTTACCAACGTCCCATGTAGAATTTCGGCGAAGAAGAGTACCATTAACTATATCAGACAAATTTAATTCCATCTTGAATTCGGTTGAGCTTGGTACATCAGATCAAATGAAATACCCGTTAGGATCAGTTGTTTCTGCTTGAAGGAAAGAACCAATTACCCTCAGTAATTTTCCAGTTGAAGTGGCAGTATTGCCGACCTTAGTAATCAGTAAGGTACAGTCTAATATATCTTTTATTCAAAGCCAATCGCATAGTGATCGTTATGAGTGGATCAATACATGAAATTTAGGCACCGAAAGGGCAGGATATATAATTCCGTTTAGGGAGAGAAAATAAACTATTTTATCTACTGCCGTAGGACGTATGCTCAATTGGGCGATATCATTCAAAAGCCATTGAAAAAGAGGTAGTGAACACTCAAAATGGACTGTTATGGATCCAACACTGTGATCTTTATGAATGAGATCCTTCGCATCACATCTTTTGAAAGAAAAAAGTAATCACATGAGTAGTACACGACGTCAAGAATCTCTTAATGCCGAAACGACGATATCCTGATCTGGAGACATACGCTGCAGTGAACTTGTTACTAATTGATGTTGGATCATATTGGAATTCAATGTTTGAAATTTTGTATTTTGTCATTGTAGAAATGTTCTAGTTGTGATAGTCGATTGTCTCATGTATAGTTATCAAAATTTGATCTTTGAATATTCGCATATGCTTCAGAAGTTGCAATAGGTTCTTTTGCCTTTTACGTTACGGATGAATTTCTCACATTTGTATCATTCCATGCAATATCATTAATAATTTCAACAGGTTCATTTGAAGTGTAACGCCAAGAATTCTCATCGTGTGGTACATCTATTTTTCGTTTCACATGACGAATGTATTTGTCTTTGAGGAATGTAGCGAGTATTCTGTATGTTCATCCATACCTGGCCCCGGAATATACTGAATCGTTCCTTTTACAATACATTTTCTACGAACTTTACGTTCCTGGTGCAAATCAACGATCGTAGCCTTCCACCAATATTGAACATGACCGTCAGGAACCCATAGTACGTCAATATAATAAGCAATGTTTGGTATATATGGTTGCATGGTTAGGTAGGTTAATATAGACTTTTTAGCTAATAATGTATCGTGAACAGATTTCTATAGTGAAACAGATTTTTCTGAAATTTGTAAAAAACCCCTTGAAACCTTTGGCGGTAAAATAGTTTTGTACAAACTGAAACGGTTAATGAAACAAAATCCTTAGGAACATCTGTGCTAGAGATTGTTTTTATAATAAATTTTAGGAGCTGAACTCATTCCATTTCAAGTTAGAGCATAATAACCAATGTACCGAACAGCAGTTTCCATTTCGATAGAATAAATATTCATTAATTTCTTGTCATTGAAAAGAGAGTAGATCAATTGATAGTTACGACGAAATCTGGTGGATTTCATTGTTTAGTTACTAGCTGTGATATGGTAATGGAAGATGGTGACGATGTTCATTCCCGTACCATGTCTGGAAAGGGAAAGAGTCAGTTACCTATCAAACTATCTCATCTATCAAAAATAGTAAAACGGAGCGTGATTGAAGAAATTCGTTGGCAGTATCTGGCCGATTGTCGAATTATCGAGAACAATATGATCGATCGGAAGATGAAGATGAATGATTTGATGATGAACTAATCGATTCGGATGATGTCATAGAAAAAGGAATAGGTCTTGGTGTTCCATTTCAGTAGAGGCGCCCTTTAAAGGAACCAACTGTGGGAAAGTAAATACTTGCTCTATAAGTTGTTCCTTCTATTTTTTTAATTTGCAAATGGAAGCCGTGAAGTACAAGACCGTATAGAAAAAGTACCAATTAACTCATCAGTGAAGGATTTTGTAAAGTCTGGACTTGAAAGGATCACGATTATGACCGTGTTTTCTAACCAAGCCGGCCATATCAAACTTTTTTCCACCAGGACTCGTCCAGTTAGTGTTCTGTCTGCTTGGTAATCAAATAGGCTATGTTCTTTGTCATCTTTTCTGGCAATGTCACTACTACCAACTTTGTCTATGTTATTTCCAATAATCAGAACAACTTGATTATCTGCGCTATCATTTTCGGAATTTAGTGTCAATGAATTATTGTTGCTAATAATTTTTAATGGAGTCGTCCTCTGGTATGTATTCGGAGTACTATTAATTTAATGAGAAGTTGCTTTTCGGTTTCTGGACACCCGAATCACATTCTAATTTGGCTGTGCCGCGGAAAATTCAGAAGGATGAGGTACGATGCATGTGTCCATGTAACATGTTTCTTTCACAATAACTGTTATGTATGTACCGAGTTCGAATTTATTTTGAAGTAAATTTTCAACTTTCAGTGCAAGAACTGTGATACGATTATCATTCTTTGCAGTTATTCAAGTTGATGTAGTTCCTGTAATGAATACAAGTAAAGAAGATGTATATGAAATACCATCTGAATGAAATGTAACAATGTTTTGAAGAAGATCGTCATGTGATTCGCTAATATTTGAACAAATTAATTTAAATATTTCAAACAATGTACAAACATCTCTGTGTAGCCATACCCTTACCTTTTCCTAATTATTAGTTTTCTTTTTCATATTTTTATGCATATTACATCTTTGAGATGGATAAACTGCTTCCTGAATAGACTTGACGAACATATTGAACAATGTTGGTTCTTCAGGTAATGAAGGCTCATACGATAGTGATTTTATCCCCACATCTGGGCGGGAACACTTTGTGAGGTCAATGGCATCCCTGATTTCTTGTTTCTTCAAACTGGCATAGGCAATACACTCATATGGGCGGTATGTAACAAATTCCATACTTAGTAATCTCATAGAATCATGCAAGACTTTCTGAAACCAATATGGACTTGCTTTTGATACCTCGTCAGGTCTTCGTCTAACACGTATGTCTAAAAATGCATTAGACGCTTTAACTTTGCTAAGGATTGTTTCATTTTTCCTAATATTGTACATGTAAAATATTTTTGCGCAGCAGATGTCAATGTCACATCTGGAAATTGTAGTTCTGTCCTTACGTGTAAATAAAAGAAATTCAATTCAATTATATGATTGGTTTCCATTCCTACTTTTAATCTGCATAGAAGTTATCCTGAACATATCGCCCACAACTACAAACTTCCCAGGCCAATTTGTATAATCCGTACAATTTTTACTATGTGGTATATGTGGCAGTTTGTTCACATAAACGGTGAATGTTACGGGGTTATAACTATTAACATAGTCGAATTCTTATAGCATGTTGGTCACGTTGTCTAGATGACATTTATCAGGGACGGAGTGCTTGAAAACTACCATTTGCATTACTTTTACTTGAATTTTGTGCGTTATGTAATCTTCCAGTACTATTTTTGTACACCGGGACCTGATGACCAAATTTTATTTTCTGTAGAAGTTATATTTTCACTCATTTTACAACATGTGCGATGATTGTGTTCTGTTTTCTTTTCAAACCATTTTCCCACTTATAATCGTTAATTTTAAAGATGTTACAATCATTTTGTTGTTGATACTGTTGTAATGAAAACTATAATAATAACATATATTAAAATATTATGTTCAATTATTTGATGAAAGTATTAAATGAATGAGATGAATGTAATTCATAATTTTCTTAATTACTTGTTCCAATGTGTATTCCGGAATATACTTCGAAACTGGAGCAGTTTTGGTATTTTTAAAACGTCGGCGGATTGTACCAAAATCAAGCTTTTGCATCGGAAGAAAATCAATTTTCCAAAAGAAACGGTTTTACAGGTGGACGACGTTTCGAAGAAAAGGTTTTACACGTAGACCAGTGAAATTAAAACGCCTCTCCGCGGTTCGGAAATGTCACGTGTAAGTATAATTTTTGATATACGTTTCCACAGAATACGGCACGTCCTTTACCTGTTGCAACATTTTTTGCAACTGATTATAACGAGTATGTGCTGCATCATGACGTACTTTTGAATGCAGATTGTATCATGGTCTCATAGGCTTTCTGAAATTGTTGTAAACTCAATAAATTTATACTTGATAATCTTGAATAAATTGTGCGAGAGACGTCTTCAGCGCTCAAGCAGCAGTTTGACAATAAACATTGAAATGGTTGTCGTGCTTCTCTCTCATGGTCCTGAAATTGACTTGATGGATGAGGTATATAGTGGTTGTGGTGATGAAAATTATGGATGATGGATGATAGTGAAAACGATATTCGACCCCAACAATCGGAATGAATGAGAAAAAAAAGTTTGTTTTCTTTTTTTGTCGGCTGTGTGCACAGGATGACTAAACGAATCGAATTGATAGAATTTTTATAAAATCACCATTACATTATATAATTCTCTTAAACTTTCAACAGATACCAATCGACCATCAATTCCTCTTATAATATGATCTGGACATTGTAAAGCTGCCAATTCCGCACCTTCCACCAATGGCCTCGTACATGTTTAAGACCAATTGAGAATTAATTTTCTTTCAAATTTGAGAATTTCAGCAGCAACTGCATCACCAGACATATTTGAAATTATTTTTGATAAATGAGCAAAATCACGCAAATCATTCATATTGTATTGAGGAGATGATGGGTATTTTCGAGAAAATATTAATTGTGCTAATAATGCACCATGTTTAGTAAACGTTGTGGTGATATTTTAAACCAAAGAGCATGTTTCAAACGAGTTGACCTAGATACTGCTTCTGGAGCCATAAGAATTAATTGCTTCACTTTTATATAATTGTTTTGATCAAGTGACAAACGAAGGGTATATTCATGAGCAATAAATGCACCAAGAGAATGTCCAACAATTGTAAAATTTGTTAAATTCATAATATCGATCCATTGGGTCAAAGTTTTTGAGAATTCGAAAGTTGGGAGAAATAGTAACAGACATCGTACGAAGAGGTGCTTGAATATGACGTAGGAGTGATGCTTCCGCTTCA
>JAULBU010069534.1:0-10661 GCA_032358235.1 Odonthalia washingtoniensis
TATGAGGTTAAAGATGGTCGAGTAAATTTGCGCCAACCTGTTAAAACAAAAATTAATAAAATAGACGCAGAAATAACTGGTTCAACAGGCTTTGACCAAACCATAGATTATAATTGGAAGTTAGATGTACCAACTGAAATGTTGGAATTGGCAGAACTATGTTGTCGAAGCAACGGATGGCCTGTTCTTTCGTGTCCAATGAGGAGGCCTTCCATGCAAGTGCGCATGGACCTGGAAGCGAGTGGCTGATCTGAACACTGACATCCCCGACATTGTCACAGATCTCCTTTCTAAGTGCAGATCAAAGAAGAGAATAGTTATTAAGGTTAAGCGCCATCTTAGCTTTAACTGATAACTGTCTACTTGTAATATTCGACAAACCTCATTGGGCAGTGTGGCCCGCTGGATCTATAGGACCAATAGTGCCACATGGCATCTCATGAGCAAATTAAATAGTGCCAAATATTAGACAGCAAAAAGCGGCATCACCACAAAGGGCAATGATGGCTCTACTAATGCCCATCTCGGGTCCCTATCTTTATTTGCACCCGTCGGGGATTTAACTCCCAGCCTACCGTTTAATGAATGGTCTCCCAACCACTAGGCCACGATACGGTTGGTGAAATTTGACATATTTGGTACCTTTTTGTAGGCCACAAATCACGGGTTGACAGCGCATTTCTTTTACCGCCGTCCGTTAATTATAAAATTACCGGCACGGCAGTCTACCGAGTAAACACGGGAATCTCTCTCCCGATCATCCTTTTGATCATCGAAAATCACGAAGCAGTAACTAACGCCCAGTCGCTGCATCAAAATGAACCGAATCGAAACACCGGTGCGAAGTCAATTGCCTGTCGCTGGCCCAATTTTGATTTTATCACCAAGAGAGTCATACTTTTCCTAGAGCCTGTATAGGTAAAAGGTTGTTTAGCATCCTTTTGGCGATCAATACATCTTGCTTCATTCCAACTACCAAGACATCGTTTACATATATAAAAATATATACCGTTACATTGCTGTCACCATAGACGTACACACATTCATCAGAGTTCAGACGTCTAAAGCATCCTTTCTTTGCGGAAATATTAAACTTGTCGTCCCAGATACGTGGCGTATTCTTCAAACCGTAGAGTGCTCTATTGAGTTTTAACAGGTTTCCACGCAGGATTTTCAAATCAATTCCATATGGTGGAATGATGCATATACAGAATTTATCAGGTAGCTTTACATTTAGAAAAGCTTTGCGTACATCTACTTGGTGTATCGTGTATCCTCGTACCAAGTACAAAACAGCCGCAACACGTAATATAGTGAAATCAATTACGGGATCATATAGGTTAGGATTATCTTGTTACCGAAAATTCTTGGCGACTAGTCTAGCCTTATAGCGATTTACGCTGCCATCTTGGTTGTGCTTCACATTGAAGACACATTTTGTGTCGATCCTCTCCTCAACTGTAGAATCTGGAGAAATGTGCCATGTGTTATTACCGGCCAGTGCTTACAGTTCTAGTTCTATAGCCTCCCGCCAAAATTTGCTTCTCCCGCAAGTTGAGGCCTGTTCAATATTCTATGGAATAACATTTTGAGTTGCAACTGCAGTATTTTCTGTCTGATCAAACCTCTCTCGTTCTTGTCGTTCCCTACTCGGGTATCTAGATTCTCCATGTGTACTTGGCACGGTTCGGTACTGCCTCATCTCATTTTGATTAAATGTTGATGAAGAGATAGTAGGATCTTCATTCGTTATGTTACTTTAAACGTCAATTGTATCATGACCTATATGATGAACTTCATTGTTCTCTTCACCTCCATTGTTACCATTGGCACTAATATATCCAATAGGTTCAATCCCTTCACTTATATTATCTCCATTCAAATCGTCGCAGGAAAAATCAGATATGTTGATGTCTTTTCACCAAACATCAAACATATTAGACCCTTGTGTGTTCTTGCGCCAATCCTTTGCATGAAAGCTATTCTCATTTATATTTACATAGCTAAATTCATGCACAGTACGTTTCTTAATAGCATATACGTGGTAAATTACATGTATAAAAGAATTGATAATGATTCCCCTCCTGGACTTGTACTCCAGTTTATTACGTTTTGGAACATCCATCCATGCCTCTCTTTGGAAAACACATAAATGATGAACATCCGGTTTCCTATCTGTCAATACTTCAAAAGGTGCGTTTCAATTTTAATTGCGAGTAGCTGTAAAATTTCTAATATCGACTGCTGCTGACAGTGCCTCTGCCCGAAAATATGTATAAGACCGGATTCAGACAGCATTGTTCCTATCATAGTTAGAAGCGCTCCGTTAAAACGCTCGGCTACACCATTTTGTTGAGGCTTGTATGCTGCAGTCAATTCATGAAAAATTCCATTCTCATTCAGAAAATAATCCAGGGCTTTGAATTCAACACCTCGATCAATGTACAATACCTTCACTGTACAATGAAACTGTCTTTCAAATTTCTTATATAATTTGATGAATGACTCTTTCACCTCTGACTCAATGACTGTAATTGACTTGTATCTGGAGTATCCATCTTTAAACGTAACTAAATACCTCCGTCTACCAAGACTTTCCACTGGAAGAGGCTCACAGATGTCTGCAAAATCATTTCACTTGTGCTACATTGCATTTTAGAACCTGATGTTAGTGACAGACGGTTCTGTTTGCCACGTATACAGTCTTCACAGTTTTCACCTTGTTTTTCTTTGGGAACTTCATCAATACCACGTACAGAAGAAAAATTGTTCAAAGAAGCAGTTGCTCTTTTCTACACCTGTCCAAATCGATGATCCCATATTTCGAACCCTTTATTTCTACTAAAAACAATATTGACTGGTTTGTTTTTCTTCACGCTAATGACATAAATACCCTCTCTAAGACTTCCCTGTCCTTTTACATAATATGCTGTAGAATGATATCATTCTGGTCAAGAATAAGACAGCATGGTTCATCAAAGAAATACACTGGAACCTTCTTTTTTAATTTCTGCACAAGACAGCAAATTTCTATCCATCTCGGGTACAAGTAGCACATTCCTTAACATTAAGTTGATAATTATTCCTTCTGACGTAGTAGAGGTAACACGAACTTTCTCTTTCCTTCTGCGTGAAACTTTCTCCCATCTCCTACAGTAACTGTAGTTTCGTACACCTGTTCAAAGTCTTCAAATAATTGGCGACTGCACACCATGTGTTCTGACGCCCATAATCTACAATCATTTCGGCTGAAGGGATTAATTCCTTCAAAAGAATAGCACGATGCGAACCAGAACCATTTTCGTACTGTTCACTATTGTTTGTGTTTTTACAAGCACCTCTACAGTCTCATTTAAAATGACCAAACCTTTTGCACTTGAAACAACGGATTCGGACCATACTCTTGAGCGCTCATGTCTGTGTGTTATCGATAATTTCTACTGTATTCACCTTTGATTTAGGACCGTTATTGTTTCTGTTACTGTATCCCTGTAGTAGACGAGCAGTGGCCCTATTCCAAGTCAGTTGATCCTCTCCGATAGTCTGAAAATCTATTATGACGGGTCCACACGGACTATCATCTGCATTTCCAAATCTGGAAAGTAACAACACCACCTGCAGTGAATCCAGTACAGATCTATCCCTTCCTTATCGTTTGTTCTTATCCCTCAAGTGGTAGGACCTTTTACAAAGAACTAAAGATCTTTATAGGGTTCAGTAAACCTACCAAATCTGAACCATCGCCTTAATTACTGTATAAAGGTAGGACAGTGACCGAGTTTCTCAACGATACTTTTCAGATGTACCTTTTGCGACAACATATACACACATACATTACATGGATCTGTATTGTGTAAATATACACATGTTAACCTACTATAGTAGATAATACTACGGTAGTAGGTGGCCTCCTTCATTACTCTTGGGCGAGTACTCCGATGTCCACATAATGTAGTTGACGTCACGTATACAATATTAATGATCTTTAGTGCCAACAGTTTCCACTATTTTTACGGGGTTTTGTATGGATATTTCCGAAAATAATGTACCATTTGGCCCACCCCGAAAAATTGTGGGTACATGATTTTGATTGTGACGCACCATATGAGTTCCGTACGGAAAATTATATTGCCGGAAAATTCACTGCATTCAAAAAGCCAACTGACGTCAATTTTCACGTAATCCGCACCTTGGATGAATTAAACAATGTGGCCTTTTACCACATATCCGTACCACTGAGCACATCAAGACTGATCATGGAAACGTCCATTATAACAACGGGGACCAACGAGTGTGTAAAGATCACTCCTGAGCCAAATTTCATTAACCATCAACCTTTAAAAATATATCGAAAGTTCCAAAAATAAGAGGAGGGCATAATTAGAACAACAAACTAAGATAATCATAGTATTGGTAAAGATGGTACGAAAGAAAATTCATACGCTCGGTCCTTAAGGCAAAACTCGGGCGTATGAAATATGATTGCGGTTAACTAGGTCAATCTCTGACATTTTAATCATGGGCTATATAAATGTCTGATCTATTGCCGATGTCTGCCAAAGGTATGTGAGCGCGGAGCAGTAATGAAAGAGTAATTTGACATAAAGGTAATATACCCAATTTGACCCTGAGATTACGTTACTGTTGGTATACCTGGTTTTCCCGTTAAGGAATTAGATGGTATGTCATCATCAAGTAACATTTAAAATGCTACATATACCACGCCATCTTATTCCATAAATTAAATTACACGAAGTCCGGGCTCCACACCAGACGAATACTGAATACATATACATTTATTTGTTAACTCAACGATCAACGACTCTACTGAGGAAGTTACTAATTGATTTACTTCCACCATGTAATTCTGTAATGGAATATACACGAATGATTCACGAATGATTATCACTAACTGTTCGAATTATACCTTCCATACAATAAGATCTCAGAAGTATCACTGTCATATCGTTAAATGTTAAAATGAATAAGTGCAACATACAGAACCATGGCATGGTTTAAAATGAAAAATAATTTAAGCAACCTTTACTTCTTCGTTTCGTCACTATGAGTCCTTTGACTTCCTCTTCAAATTTATTCTGTCTCTATCTAACATCTTCTTCAAGAGGATTTGCAGAGGTCGAAACAATAGGTTCAGCACCTCCTATACTTCTTTGACTTCTCCCAATCCACCCTACTAGTAGCAGTGTGGATTGCAAGAATTCAAATAAATCCCTTGAACTATCTCCAACATTCTCACTACGCGAAATATATATTCCTGAAATAAGAAGAAGCAGTTGTAACTGCAACAATTTCTGTCTCCAATATGAGTATCTCGCTTCTCACAGAGGAGATATTCGAGTACAAAAATTCCAGGCCTTCGCATGGACGTGTTTCGAAGACCTGATATTTCTGTTCTCGATGCTCTCCTATAGACCTTGCGTAAGTTTTTGTATGATTGCATGATTGAATAAGTTATACAAGGAATCATCATTCCTATTTTATATTATGATTTTTAAATGAATTATTTTCGACTTTTACCATGTAGAGGGAGTACTACCCATGTGCAGTTTTATTCATATTTTTGAGACCAACCACATGGACATTTTAAAAATCAATATCAGTTATAATTATTGTTTCATTATTTGAGCTCTCCAAATAAATCCTTTGAAGTATCTTCAACATTTGCACCACTCTAAACAGAGATTCTTGAAAGAAGAAACAGTGGTAACTGCAGCACTTTATGTTTCCAAGATGAATCTCTCTCTTTTACAGAGAATAGATTCGATTACAGCAAGTCCATTCCTTCGCATAAATATCATATGCAGACCTGATATTTCTGGACTCGAAGCTCTCCCATTGACCTTGCGTAAATCATTGCATGAATGCATGATTTAATAAGGTATACAGTGTATACAATGTATCAGTACTCTCATTTTATGTTTTGAATTGTTTAATGAATTATTTCTAACTTTAGCCATGAAGATCTAGTACTGCCTACTTGTACCTTTATTGATATTACGGTAATATTATTATTATTATGGAGACCAGCCACATGGACATGTTAAAAATCAAGAACAATAATTATTATTGTTTCATTAGTTGAGTTCCTCTATTGACTCCATTACATTTGTTGACACTACTCTTTGTTTTGAATATGATTAAAGTTTTCCAAATATAATGCTACAAACGAAGTCATCGTCGATGACAATTACTGGTGGAGTGAAGTGTTTTACCTTTAACCTAGCATGAGACTCTCTAGATTTTAAACGTGCCACAAAAATATTTATTTCAATTGAAAAGTTTAATGTTGTCATGTTAATTGAAATTTTTCATGAAAAGTACAGTAGAATATAAATTTGAATGGTGCAGATACAGCTATTAATTCCCATGAAATATTTCCTTTTTAATTTTGAAACTTCAAAGCAGTTTCTCCGGAAATTATACTGTGAATACAGTATTGATTAATGTGAAAAATGTAGTTTCAACTTATAGCTTGATAAAACATGAAAATGAGAGATGACGATGGTGCTGTGTGAGGTTTTATCCATTTCTCAGTATTAGTACCACACAATTACTTATCGTAGTGGAAGAAACTACTGCTCTTATTTTAAAGGGGATGGTTAGTTGCTTGTACTGGGACGATGTTAAGGATAATCATAGTTTTATAAGTCGTCTATTTTACGAGTGATGTCACATTTTGTGGAATTTTTTTTTTCTAATTTCATTTCATGTACATGTGTACGAAGCTTGAAAATCAAATTACATATTGTACACAGAAACTGTATACTGTTTATTTAAGTCTCTCGCCCAGCATATGGGATTCATCATTCATGAGGGAGAGCGAGAGCGAGATTATTTAAGTGTTGGACTGAAATATTTGGAAAGAAAGTGAAAGTTTCATGTCGTATGTGTTGGAGTGATTCGTGTTGGATTCATTGTCAATTTTGGACTTACAAATAAATCGAAATTTTTCTGCTTCATAAGTTATTGATAAATATTTGTTGTGGTGCGGAGGTGGAAGTTACCATTTTTACCATTACAATACAAGTTTCAGCACGGTTATTTGGTTAAACACGTACCGTACACGTAATTTGAATCTACATTTATATGAAACATTGCATGTAAACTAGTTTTAATTTGCTGATCCTGGCTTCCAGTCCCAAGTGTACAACGTACCTCTAAATTTTAGATTTGTGGACATACGGTAATACAAATTCAGCATTAGTTTCATAAATTTTCCACGGAGCTTCACATGTACCCCTAAATTTCCATGAAATCGGCATATAACTGAACTTTTAAACTGTAATGAAATGTTTTTCCATGGACACAGTTTGGTCTACGTAAAAATTTTTCTTAATGCCACAAATTACTTGCTAAGATGTTTAGGTCAGCACTAGACTCAACGGTTGGAGTAGTGTGGATGAAAGGAAAGGGAGGTCTTCTTACTTCTGGCAAAAAGAAGAGAACTTTTCAATCGTTAGTAACTCAGTCCAGTTCACTATCACCGCTAGGTGTTCTTTTATATACCTCAAATGACTCAGAGAAAAATCTGCTACAAACTTTTGATTCTAAACATGTGCACAGAATACAACAGGGTGCACTTACTACAGCAGGCAAATTCTACATATCATTAATGGCAAATCAGACACGCATCCAAAGCCTCACGTATAAAATGTCATGGTCTCATCATCAATCCACCAGCACGACTCTGCTAGTGTCCGCGCCAATGCGCCAACATCAGATAAAGTCAGAGCATGTCGCGTTGTCCTCAGCAAAATGCCATAATTACCATATCAACACTCCCTCTTGATGTTGAGCACAGTCCCAGTATCAACGCGAACAAGGTATTGAAGACTAGTGAAGCGGACGCGAAGTAGAGGCTTGTTAAGAACGTCAGCTAGCATGTCTTCAGTCGGACAGTAGCGCACATCAATCACAGGTTTCTCGATGTTTTTTTCGACGAAGTTCCCGCGGATTGAGACATGTCTGGTGTTTCAAACACCATCAGTGCTTCAATTGATGGCACCTTGGTTGTCCTCATGGAGTACTGTAGGATCCGTCTGGGGGATTCCAAAGTCACAAAGTAATGCACGCATTCAGATAATACACTGGCTTGCCTCACTGAGCGCCATAAACTCCGCTTCCGAAGTACAAAGAGCAACACGGCCTTACTTCGTCGTTCTCCACATGACGGGTGCCCCATTGCAGAAAAGGAGAATAGCGGAAGTCGACTTCCGGTCACTCTTATCGCCACCCCAATCTGAATCACTGAATTCAACCAGTCCATCACTCTTCTGAGGAGTTAGATTCTGCACGAAATCTTCTGTTCCTTTCAGGTACCGCAGAACCCGCTTTGCAGCAACCAGAGCTCTTTCTTGAGTATCAGCCACTTGCCGACACAGCAAGTCGACAGCGACTGAGATGTCGGGCCGAGTTCCCCTAAACATTTCTGTTAAATATATGAACGATACGATAAATGACAGATGACTCGTACCTCGTAAATTAGTTTTTGGAATCATACCCAGATTTCCAATTATTAGCACAGATTTGCCTCCTCAGAAGGAAATAATGAAAGCTCTATCCTTAGCACATATGGAAATGAATTCTATCGTAGCAGAACGTAAAATTCATGTCGCACTAACCAAGAATAAACCCCCAGCTGCCGATAAAACTTACAAATTGGGAGAAGAAGTTTTAATATTTTCCGAAAGTATAAAGGAATGGGTAGGACCTCTAATTGTATGTCATGTTCACGGTAGAACTATTACTGTTCAAACCCCAGATGACACAAAACGACAAACATTTAATGCATTTCATATAAAATCGTATCGAACGGACTACAATGATAATGCAATTGTAGTTAAATCTAATGGTGAACATCAAAACTCCTCCAGTTATGTTTTTATTACTGAAATTATTAAACCATCTGACCCCAGAGCTTGGCAATTCGATAAATTAATAAGAAAGAAAGAAGGATTAATACAACGTAAAACATGGCAAATAATCGTAAAATAGAGATATCAAGCAAAAAAATAGAATCCCCTCATAAACGTAAAAGTATAAAACAAATTACTTACTGTAGAAAATATTTCAACGGGATTTGTAAACGTGTAAATAGTGAGGCGTAGAAATTACGTTTTGTGCAAATACATATTACCAGTTCCAATGTATTCTATGAGGAAACTGCATAAATGGAGTCTGATTGGATATATGGATGTCGGAAATCTGTACAGAACTACGTACTGTGCAGTTTGTTCCAAAACACATCATTCAATCAAAATTTTGAACGATATGGGCCAAAACATGGAATAATTAAATGTTTTGAGGAAACGGAGACGAAGGAAGGCGGTTTTGAAATATAATAAGTCAGCAAATTTTCTACAAAATATAAAACATAAAATTTAATTATATTTCCAAACAGAAAACATGAATGCCTCGGAATATACGACTGGAACCCATTAGATATGTAAAATAATCACCAAGTTGAAACTATGTCACATTTTGCATCTTTTTAGCTTCAAAGTTAAAACCAATAAGATATATATTGTCGTAGAAGATTTTAAGAAAGATGTCTCAAAGTTGGTGAAATTGTAGTCATATTTTGAAGGTTTTTAAACGAGGTGGTGAGGTATGTATAATATTTCAGCACGATAAAAAGAAAAGACATAAAGTTGTCCCATAACATTTTTTGAAATGATGGGAACATGGATTTTTGAACAGAAGGAACTTGTGAATAGATAAGAATCTATCTTGAGTGGTAAGAAAAATTTCTCGCATAATTACTAAATTAAACTGTAACATAATCCAGGTAGAGTTTTTCACCACTATCAAAAGTTCTTTTCGGAACAATATCTAAACCCCTATTGCTGCAATATTCTGACGACGTCACAGGTCATTTGATTACTTTCCATGAAACATTCTAGATTCGTTGATCTTTCTCGCTATTCTTCTCATTCTTCATTTCCGTATCACCTGGTAGATAGTTGATGTCGTTTATGTAACTCATAAAGCAGAAACAACCTGAAACAACCTTAAAATTATGTTTGTTACCATTTTTGTCTGCCATATTTCCATCAATCTCTGCCTTCCCTGTGTTGAACGTATCGACAGTGAGCTCAACTTGTCCTTCACTCGAATGTTCTTGCAATTTGCCGTTACTCAGACAAGTCTGTGTAAACAAATACATCATAGTAGAAACCAATATCATGATTAGGACCAAAACTTCTTTCCTCGAAAACTCCCATTCCAGATCTTGTATGTTTAATTCTTCAACGGCGAATGGATACGCAAAAACTCCGGCGCCGAAAAAGATCGTTCCACTTTATTCTAAAGAATGGAAAATGAAAACTTATGTACGGGTCCATCTCTACATTTTAATGTCCTTGCACCTTCCTAATATTGTATATTCGTAGTTGAAGAAATAAAGTAGTGGCGCAGCGGCCTACGCTGGATGATTAGACCTTATCGGATACTTTTCAAGGCGACGGGAATGGATAAATTTGCGTGAGTACCTCCAAGTACTGCAAATAAGTACATAGTGGATGTGGTTAGCTATTTTGACCTTACACAGACCCAAGAAGATACTTTTGAAAGCAGGCTACTTCACTGTGTGGTTTAGTTCCGGCCCATGAGCGACCAACACGATTTAGCCAATGTTTAAT
>JAULBU010069545.1:0-10661 GCA_032358235.1 Odonthalia washingtoniensis
GCCGATGTTGGAAATTTATCGAGATCTGAATCTGTTTTTCACTGCAGCGACATCCAGCATTAGTCGTTTTTCGGACGTTCGACTCCTTTTTGATATCACATGAAAAAGGGACTTCGAGTCAGTAAATATATCGAGATTGATGTGACGCTTCGTTAGTCGACCGAGTTCAGTAGAAAGGGTGAAAGACGCGTCGAAGAGATCTGAAAATCCTATCACTTCGGCAGTCATCGCCGATGTGCACAGTCTTTTAGATTTTTAAGATCTAAATGTCAGAGGTACCACTTTATCAGATGCGTCGGTAGCCATTATGACGAAACTCAGTTGTGGAGACAAGTCTTCATTATTTGAGAAAGAAGCATCAGAATAGCCGATGATTTTTAAAGTTGTCAAGTCGAATTTCGGAAAAATGATCGCAATGTTGTGACGTTTTTCGTATCTCGTTGCAGCATTGAGATGTTTGAGATGAGTAGCTCTTGATGTGTTGAATGATTCATCGGTCACTTGAGCAAGTCTTGAAATTTCGAATAAGCAGTCGGGTATTGTGTGCGAAAGCCAGGTAAGACGCATTCTCATTGGTAGAAAGTATATGAAAGATGCTTCCTGATCCAAGTGTTTCAATTTATGCACATAATGGCGCTGTGTTTACTCTACCAAGTTATCTTGATTGTACTGTAGACGGAAGCAGCTGAAATCGCACGGTAGTGGCTTGGTCGGTTTTATGTCTAACCACCTCTCCGTTTCGGAATATATTTGCTTGAACCATGTATCACCGGCGCGAAGAAAGTCGTCTACATATGTACCACTTATGCCAGCTAGTTGATCTTTGTTGAAGATAAAATAGGGAGAAGAGTCTGCTGGAAGGCTATCCATCTTAAGGTCGAGTTGGTGATGTTGCTTCAAAGTGTGGAACCATAGGTCTCCTCATTCCGAGAGATCGTAAAGCGGCTGTAAGATCTTCAT
Source organism: Odonthalia washingtoniensis (assembly GCA_032358235.1). Taxonomy (NCBI): domain Eukaryota; phylum Rhodophyta; class Florideophyceae; order Ceramiales; family Rhodomelaceae; genus Odonthalia; species Odonthalia washingtoniensis. The sequence goes on from JAULBU010069545.1 coordinate 961, forward strand.
GCATTGATCAGCATTAATTCGCAATTTTGGGACTGAGGTGTTGAGAAAGAGGTCACTGGATAAAGTTATTGTGGATTGTAGACAAGCTTGGATCACGTCCACTGTCCAGATGTTAAATCCAAAGAAGGTTGCAAGCGTTGATGAAAGGCTAGTTGAGGAAGGTTGCATTGTTTTGCTACTATGTACCATAAAATCCTTCAACTTATCCCGGTGTCCGCCGATTACGAATCGGGCCTTCTATTTCACCGTGCCATCGATGGTATATTTTATGGCAAAGTACGAATCTATGAGGCAGTATTTTGGCATTAGGCGGGATTTCTTCTTTCAAAACTACCTTTAAAGTCCCCCGTTTTATTAAATTACTGATTTCGGTTTGTCTGGCGGGCATCATCTCTTGTGAAATGGATCTCGGATCGGAAAGTGGGATAATTTCCGTAAGGAAGATATCATCTTCAATCGTTGTCGTTCGGTAGGAGACGGAGGAGTCATTCAATTCCTTAAAAATGAAGTTGAGGCGGAACTTGGCGAGTGGTATGGCTTAATTTGTGCGATGGAGTAAGAACGTGGCTTAGAGTTTGGAAGGTCATGAATGAATACTAGTTCTGATCCTCGATTCGAAGAGGAAACCTTGAACGGCCCTAGATATTCGCCGTTTTTATTTGTATGCCCTTTTTGGGTCCAGACTAAAATCTGATCACCAGATTAATAAAGAGAATCTGTTGCCCTTGAGACGTTCTGACGAAGTGCCCTTTTTATTTGCATCTTGTCAATATGTGATCGCATCTCGTTCCTAATCAGTACAGAAATTTCTACGCTTTTATCTGTTGTGGAACGTTGACTAAATTCATTTGGCATGTTTATCCTAGTATATTCGCCGAATAGGAGAACCGATGAGACCAAACTGTCAGGCCCTGCCGTACTGTTTACGGCTTTGACCGATAGTTCTAGATCTAAATCGAAGTCTGATTTAGGATGTAGTATCATTGACTTGCAAACCGTCGTTCGGATTGGTTCATGATATCGCTAACAAATTGTCATACCATTGTTAGCTCCGATACCCGTCTTTTTGACTTTAATTCCATCTAGCGAGGCCAAGCGTATAAACGAGTCTCCAAAATTGGACCCTTGATTTACAATAATGCGGTTAGGCAGTCCAGTGTAGATCTTGGTCCAACATTTAATGAGGGAAGCCCAAACGGTAGCGGTGTCCATTTTTGGGAGTCGTGATGCAGCACTGAACCGTATGCCCTCATCGATAATATGCAAGATTACATGTCTGGCTTTTTCAATTGATATGTAGAAAATATCCATATATATATATACGCTCGTTAAACCTTGCAGAGTCTGAGCCAAATGATACCTTGAATCGTAGAGGGGCTCAAGAGACCCTTTAGCAAGGGTCGAACATTGAAGTGATGTCGTTCAATGTGGATAGTGTCTTCGGGTGGGCCTCGGACTGGTGAGTACGCCAAAGAAGGTTGAAAAGTTTCGTCGGCGTAGGATGGAAAAATGTCGATGCAGTCGAGTCAATTCTCCTTTCTTGAAGTTGATGTCAATATTGTCCACTGGAAAGAGTAAGGTATTTAAGTGGGATGATGCGCTTCTGTATAGTGAAACAAACCACTGTTCTAGGTAGAAAACCGTTCCATTATTTTTGAATTGTGTTCTGCGATCCAACTTGTTGTTGAAGTTATCGACCATGAGTTCCTGCTTATCAAGGATGTTCAGTCCGATGAGAGGCAGAACGTCTACGTCAACAATGTCCAAGGTCACGACGATATTTTTCATAGATGAAGGTGTAGTGAGCATGAAATCAAACTTGCCTCACGAATCATAAACTTGGTCTCCAAATCTAAATTTGAGTTTTGAAACTGATGTGTTGGATTGTAAACCAAAATGATTTTCTATCTTTTAGATTGAACGTTGCCCAATAACGCTGCGTGGTGCACCGCTTTCCACGCAGAAATCTGGTATGTACTGGTTATGGTTTAAATAGTGGTTGGCTTTGAGATCTACGTCGTTGCAATCAATAATTCCGTTGCTCATGGTTCGATTAGATTCTGTTGAATCCATAATGTTGGTCGGCGAATTGGAGGAAGGTCTTGTCGATTCTTGATTCATAATGTCATCGTCGTCAACAGTTGTTGTTAAGTCGTGATTTTTGGTATCGTAGCCATTGACTACATCTGCAAGAATGTAGATGGATTTTTTAACATCTCGGAGGCGCCTTGAAATATAGCTCTTGATGACACCTTTTGCAGATCTGTAGGATTGTGTTCAGGGAAAAGAACCACAACGGTAGCAATGAGAATGATTTTTGGTTTTGTTGTTATTGGAATAAGAGCTACGGGTGTTATTCGAAGAAGAATGTCGCGGGTGATTACCAGTTCCGGTTCTGTTTAATTGATTGTTTTGATGTTGATTATTTGAGTTGTTGGTTACGTAACGTCTTGGTGGTCTATTTGCATATTGACCAAAAAGTGTCATCGAAGTAGATCCATTTTCACCAAGGTTAGTTAACTTGGATTTTTCTTTGGTTAAATAAATAGCGCTTGTCAGTGCGGTTTTAAAAGACTGATAATTATAATTACCAGCGATCCTTCGAGTTGTAGTCATAGCGAGGGCGAACCCGATGAAAGTGATAATGAGGGTGAATATGAAACACAAAATATGGATGATTGGGGAATGGCACATTTTGAAGTTCCACCGTTGGCTTGACAATTGCTCCATGATTTAATTTATCTTTGTTTACCTTGCATGTATAAGTTTATTTCTACCTATATGCTAAAGTTAAATGTACGTTTGTTCTCAGAAACGGTTATAGTTAAATGTGTACTACACATATAGTATATGTTCCTTTCAATTTTTTCAATGTCACGTATTTACTCAATACCAGCTGTCATCTTACTCCTTAATTGCTTCAAGATTGACCTGATCGTCGGGACACTGTGGATAATGGCCTCATCATACCGCCTTTCGCGTACCAATCTCAGGAATTTGGTAACCAGTGGCTCGATGCGCATTTTGTACTTCTTACCAATTCCTGTTGCAACCATTTTCAGTTCATTAAAGTCATTTCCCACCAGCAACACATCGTCCACAGAACCGAGCACGTAGACCTCCCCCATCTCAATTAGTCGAGGGAATACACTCGGATCGGAGTCCGACTTTTTGAATCCAAGCAGGACGATACATGCCTCTAGTTCTGCATGCCAGGCGCGTGCAGCCTGCTTCAACCCGTTCAACGCCTTTCGGAGACGGAAACAGTCACTGTCCTTCCTATCTATACGAGCACCTTGGGGAACCTCGAGGTACAATTCCTCAGTGAACCTGCCATTGAGGAACGCGTTGTTCACGTCAAGCTACAGAGTTTTGAATGTCCCTAGAAAAGCGAGAGCGAGAAGAAAATCTAGGGGACTCGAACTTTGCTAAAGGTGCAAAGACCTCTTCATAGTCTACACCCGGAATCTGATTGAACCTCTTTGTAACTAGTTGTGCACGATGTCTCGTGACATGTGCACTGGAGTCCAACTTGCAATATAACACCCATATGCTCTTGATTGTCTTCTTCTCACTCAGTAAGAAGGCCGGTTCACATGTTTTCATCTTCTCCATCATTTACAACTCATGATTTATTTCACCTCTCCACTCATCTGCTTCCTCTGCTTAATATGGTTCATCGATGGAGAGCGGATCACTTTCTTGACCAGAAAGACATTGGGCTACGAGCATTGCATCGAAACGCTCAGGTTGTCTGGGGAACCTTTCAGGTCTTCAATGATTTGGTTAGTAGGTCACTGTATCTGGATCGTTTGTCAATGTCCAAAATCCTCCAGGGTTTGTAAATGCTGAATTTTTCTTTCCTCCATATTGACTTCTAGTTCTATTTCCAGTGGACCTTCTTCGATATTTCCCTGATGATGATTTTCGTTCGAATCCTCGATGTCAGATCTATTTTCGAATTATGCTTGGTTTCGGACAAGTTCGTTTGATGTCTTCCCGTCCTCCTCATAATAGACGTCCTTGCATATCTCCACCTCACGCCTCGTGCCGTTTTAGATCTAGATATGGTATCACTTCCCTGTACTGTAACTGATCAGGGTTCCAGACACGGACCTTACAGACAGCTTTCCATTTCACTTAGTCTTTGGTATGTGCATGTACACCTTAGAGCCAAACACCGGAAGCTCAGAGAAGTTGGTCTTCTTCCCAGTGAAGGCTTCAAGTAGTATCATTCCTTTCATATTCCCAGATGTACATCGCATCCTGTTGCGCAGGAAGTTGGGCGTAAGTACCTCCTCATTCCACAGCTCGGTGTGATTTTGGATTCCCTTGATCACATCTAGGAGGCACCTCTTCGTGATCATGATCGTCTGCTGCAGGCGTTCGGCCTTCCAGTTAGATTCAGGAGAGTAATGTAGTGATATCTCATGTTTGATCCCTCTTAAACGTAGCTAAATTTAAAAGGACTTGGTCAAAAGCTCAGTCGATCTGTCGCCTCGGATGTGTTTCACGCTGCGGCCAGTGATCTTCTCCATATCCGCGATCATTTCCATCAGAGTCACAGACTACTCGTCCTTTTTCTTCAGTAGGAAAACGATGGACAGGCTATATGCACCATCCAGCAGCGGAAGGAAATACCGCGTGCTAGTCGTAAAGCGGTTCGATATAGGTCCCTGTAGGTCGCAATTCACCAGTTCTAGCAGATTTGTTCCATTCTTAGAATCATCAGACCTCAATGGCCGCGGTTGGAGCTTCGACTCGCTCAAATTGCACCTCTGGAATACCGTATTGGTCTCGCACTTCTTCAGGTCCATCCCCTTCATAAGTGGAATAGTACTGGAAATTGTAGTTGCAATAGCATAGCCGAATCGTGAGTGCCATAGTTTACTGGCTTCTATTTGCACCGTCAGAACTCTCCTTTAAAGGTAGGCTTGCCCTCTGAACGGCCTCGAACAGACCGTTCTGTTTGTTTTCCATCCCGATGAAGATATTCTTTGATATCGATACATGCTCATATATACACATGTCAGCACCATCTTTTCTAGTATCGAACTGGATCCTGACATTATTTGCACTCTAGCAACTAACAGAGATGAGGTTTCAGGATAGATTGTGTATAAACAGAATGTTCTAAAGATTCTAAGAACAACTTCCTGTTTTTCTCCGTCCACCACAATTGTAGCCTTCACACTCCCCTTGCCTTCGATGGCAAGATCGTAGTGACCTCCAATGTACACATTTCTCTTCAAAACCTTCTTCTTGAGTTTGCTGAATAGAGATTCCTCATTGAAAAAATGAGCCGACACACTGGAGTCTATGAACTACTTCTGACCCCCGGCTACCAAACTTCCGGCAATCTGGGCAATGAACGTGATCAAAGAGCGGCCATAATTCTTTCCCTTATCTTACATATATGGATTCTGCCCCCCCTCCTTGTAGCTACTGCTCTTCGGGTTTCGGAAGCAAGACCTCTTGATATGCCCTTTTTAGCCACAAAAGTAGCACTTCTTCTCACTCCCAGGACTGTATGCTGGAAAGACTTGCTCCATTTTAAATCAAGGATTTTCTCCTGTAACAACAGTCTCAACCTCCTCAATGACAAAAAAGGCCAGTGGAGTCCTTCAGCGATTTTCCGGTAGCACGGATCACTGCAGCGGTTACAGCAAGCTTTGCCGGTATACCACGAAGCAAAACTCGTTTCTTATCCGCATCAGTGACTATATTACCGACAGCCATCATCTTGTTTTTCAGTTCCGTGAATCTATTGTTGAACTGTATCACTTTCTCAGAAGCCTTCATCTTCATTCTCTGGTATTGAACCAGATAGGTATCGATACTCGCCTCGGATACGGCCCTGTGTATGTCCCGAACCTTTGTCCACATCTCCTTTGGGTCCCGTGGTTCGATTACTGGAGCAATGCACTCATATTCGATAGACAGGAGCAGTAGTAAAGTAGCCATATCCTTCTTCGTTGCCTGGCTGCGAGGCGCAGCATCATCCGCCGCTGCCGCTTGAGTTCAATCAACAAATGACCACAGCCCACGACCACGAAGCACCACCTCCATTTTGTTAGACCAGAGGTAGAAGTTGTTGGTGTTCAACTTTTCAATAACAATCCCCGGATGCTCTCTACCCAAGTCCACGACGATGTACTCCTGGAACAGTTAAAAGGCTGATCGATAAAAGGGTATAGAAGTTTGTAGAGTGGAGTAGAAGTCACTGTGTAGAACTGGGCCCCATAACCTGTTACCAGTTTTTGCTTATCTAATGTTTATTTTACTTTGTTCGTTCTCGAACGAGCCCTTTTAAACTACTGAGCTCCTCTCCTATTCCTTTCTCTTGACGAAAATAGACCTGTGGAAGAGGAGCAGATCATGTCCGATTCACAACTCAGTTTAGTCCTGATTTGTATCTTACGAGAAATTCATATCTAAACGTAAAGGAATACAGAGTAAATACGCAGTCCACTCAATTCCTCATGACAGAATTACAATTATAACAAATACTGTTACGTGTTCTGTGAAATTAGTATTATATTTTCCCCTATATATAGTCAACTCGCTTTTACTTGCACCTTGATACTTTTTCTCCAATGACTACGAAGTAAAACGATTCTTCCTGCTAAAAGACAGTTCAATATTCTTTATCAGATTTTAATGGGAAACAGAATTTTTATCAAAAGTTGTCGTTCACCACATACAATGATGGAACATTCTCGGATTAGCACATGGTTCATATTTTGAATTTCGTCAAAAGCATGTACACAAAACTTACAACTCTACTTTTTCGTTCTCGTCTCTCATATATCCAATTACAAGCAGTGAATTTCAGACTGTATGGACCTATGTCATGTGCCAAGGTTTTTCCATCGCGTCTAAAGATAACTCAATCGAAAATATAGAAAGAAGACAGTAATTAATCGAAGAAGGAATCAAATTAAATCGACTCAGGTCGAACTTGCTTTTTTTCGACTTTTGCATAAATCAATGTGTCGATCAAGATAAATAAAAACACGGCCACAGTATGGACATTTTCTGTGTGCATTTCTTTCGTGGTTGCGGAGCTCATTTTGATTGTGATGCATAAAATCGCATGTTTCACAATGAAAGTAACCATTCCTGTCATGCACATTCTGAGAAAAGTGACAACGAAATAACGAAAAATAAGAAAATAGGCAGAAATTAGCAGGTATAAGATAAATGGTTGTTGGTAACGCGTAGATGGTATTCAAATAATCACAGTAGATGAGGACGTAACGAACCGCCACATGTTTCGGTACACTCCATGAGTAGGAGAACACCCTTTTGCAATGGGGACAAGTTCTTTTCGAAACATTGGAATTGCTGTCTTTCTTATTATTAGAAGCAGATTTCGAAGAAGAGTTCAACGCACGTTCCATTTCAGTATTCTGTTTTGAATTTGAAGATGGACGCGCAGAATGTCGGTTCTGTCGGTTTTCTTGGTTTGATTCGAAACTGGAGCCGGCTGTAATGCTCTTCACTGACGGAATAGTAGAAAATGATGACGAGGAGCGTTCCAGAGCAGATATTATTCTTTCATCGTGGTCGTCGTCTTCATTTTTCTGATGGTCAAATTTTTGATGATTTGGGTACTTTTCATCTCTTTCTCTTCTCATTTTGAGAACATTTGTCTGAGCTCTTGCACCTTGTCGATGAATAGAGAAAACCAACTATGAATCGACTATCTCGCATATGAATGCTTAAATATAGGCACGGGACAAAGACGAATTTCGAGCACAATCCTTTCGAGTACGAACTTATTTTCTAGATTCCATGTAAAACTAGTTTTATATTATTAAATCCAACGTATTCAAATGTAGTATAAAAGAAAAATGCCATGAGATTTCTCTTTTCGATATTTATTTGTTTTCAAAATATGAAACCAATTGTCAAAACTTTGTTGAAAAAAGACGAACCATGTTGACTGAAAATGACCGTCGAACATGCTTTGAAGCTTCGAAACATATTGGATGTTCAGTTTGTTGAAAATTTAAGTTTGTTGAAAATCAAAACTTCGAAAATTCATCATTCCTTTTGCTGAACATGCTCCGTTGTTTAAACTTTTATGGAACATATAAAGGACGGACCATTGGTTTCCTTAGTAATGTACCTTTAAGATTGGAAAATGCCAAAACGAATACGAGAACTTTCAGCATTGGGAAAATTAGTAGCCAAATACCTGGCTAATAAATCCAATGGTTCCTTCTTTATATGTTTAATACATCCCAATCCAAACACATAAGTTGCAAAGTCAACTGAAGTTCTCAGTCATATGGCTGTTGGATCGATTTTTAATTTGAAGAACACGCAGTTGGTGACTGATGGACAAGTTCCATTTCCAAACACTATTTTGATGACCTGTACTATTAACAGATATTTTTAAAAATAATCATGTCAAAATTGCTGATTAATTCACAGGCCCATTTTCGTACTTCAATAGCATTTATGTTGTATGTACAATGTTTGTAGAAATCGCTTCGTAAATAAAAGAAGTCAACCCAATTTGCTTTCTTTACGATACGCTTTTTTCAATATACATATCATTAAGATACGTCCCTATCTGCGATCATTTCTTCGCTGGCTCCAATTTTATTTGAGGCAGGGATAAATTAATTGTGACGCTTGTAACGAACAGTCTATGAAACAAGCATGCAATTGGTCAAAACTCGATAAAATCAGGATACTGCTGTGCTGCAGGAAGGAGAATTATATTTCGAACCCACAGATAATTAGAGTGGGGTGTCGTGAGACATTCGCGTCTCCCTTTTCTTTATGAAATGTAATATTTCACTATAATGAGTATCAACGTTACATTCTTCATCGTTGTCGTTTAGGTGCCCCATATTGATAACTTGGATTGAATAATGTGGTTGCAGGTCACAAGTTTATCCTAAATTACCTCCATACGAGCAAATTTCTGATACTTTACTTGAATGTGTGTACGACACCTCACAGTTTTCATGTTTGAACCAGATCCTGGCCACATAATAAGCACATAATATGTGGCCAGGACCTGGTTCAAACATGAAAACTGTGAGGTGTCGTACACACATTTTATAGTATATTAGGTTCAATACAAATATCCTACTGTACTGTTAATTATGTAACAGAGCAGAACATCAGAAAACTCTCATCTCATCAATATTTCATTATTCATTATCGATTTGGACTGTATTACATTAATTGACGACATGAAAAACTTGGGGAACCATTATTGATATCTGGGCTGATCATATTATTTTGAGACTGGAATCGAGAACAGTCGTGGTTCGATTAGATTTCAGTAATGACTTTGAAGACATCCCCGAAAAACTCATTCAAGGGAACTGTTTGCGATATCACCTGCCTTGTCAGTCCTGATCCCCATTGTTGGATTTTCGCAACCATTCTTGAACCATCCGCTTTATCGTAATTGATCATTCCTCGAGTCCTAGATCTCTCCAGTATACAAATATCTACCATTCACGTGATCGTTTACAGTTGATCCTTCATCTACGGACCACCGATTCGCATTTATTTCAGAAAAGGCAACAGTTGTGACAAGCATTCAATTTCCCCAGTCAGCACTACGGCTGTCGGCAACACCCATCTTTTTGCTTCTCTTAATGATATGTGACTTCTTGCCCTCGAAACTATCTCACGCCGGCCCAAATAGTTACTCCGTAACAGATTATACC
>JAULBU010069556.1:0-10660 GCA_032358235.1 Odonthalia washingtoniensis
GAAGTGCAAGTTTGGGGTCAGATTCAGACTAAAGAGTGCTTGCCTTTATTAAAATCGAACGTTCCAAGTGAGAAAAACCCCTTAACGTACTTCCCATCCGCCGCCGGTTGGCAGTATGTGGATCATATAGTTTATGATGGACAGTGAATTACTGTATCCTGTACAGTAATTATCCCATTGTCAAAAAAGATACGTGGCATGTATATCGAACATGTAGCATGGAGATCAATTTCCTTTTCTCGCCCGCTCGCGAGCAACGTGGCGAACCGTGACAGGAACGTGGCCAATTGGTCACGCTTAGTAACAAAAGAAATATTGAGCACCAAGGCCAATCGAACTGAGAATGTCTGTTGCACCACAATCTACTGGGAAAAGACCAAGACAGAACACATTCAACATGTCCATCCCAACAACTTTAGAATGTCTCCTGCTCTTCCACATAATTTCATTTGTCTCGGAGGCAATGTCTAGAAAACATTCTAAGACGTGTGATAGAAATATTCTCAGCATTTAACATATCACTGCTACTATAATAGGCTTAGTTTGCCAAACAACTTTCAAGGCGTGGCCTAGACGGGCAGCATCAATCCACATTCCTCTAGTCAGTACAATGATGTCACTGTACATCTTCTACAACTCAGCAAAACCCAGATTCGAAGTTTTATCTACAAGGAACGAAGGTTTTTCTCCAGTTACTCAAGAAACAAAATTTAGGGCAGATAATTAACCAGTGACTATCGAATAATTGGTGTCCGAACAAGCTATGAATAGAACAAACAGATTGGACACCGCATTTCGTTATATTGCATCTAAATGTTTTACCAACCTATAAAAATTATTGTGTAACATTTCTTTGCACGACTCCGATTCCAAAATGGGATCAAATCCAATGCTGAAACCTTTCTTTTGTAATCCAAACAGTTCGGAATTACCACAATGCTTTTCTGGTATACATGGTCATGTCTCCGAGTCCCTCAACTTATCCGTTACAGTTCGTGACACCATCGAAATTTTCGCAGACGTTCATGAGAACATTTTGCCTTCAGGGGAAACGGAAACAAGTAATGGTAAGCTTTAACGTTCACCGTCTTCCGAAAAATTGCAAAGAAATAAGAAGAAATCTAATGATGCTGGCAACAAAGAAATGGAAATATACCCAAACCAATCTTTGGATGTAGCGACAGAAGTTAAGGAGGAATATGATGTCGAACCAACAGCTTCAGATTAGCTGACTACAATGGGATTGAAAGCGATGGAAGTGCTGAAAGTAAGTATGCAGAATTACTGTTGCTACTATGACTGCTATTTTTAGTCCCTTACTGACACACATGGAAATGCTATGGGTCAGACACTACAAGATAATGTTCATTTCATTCTAACAGACCATCCTTACAACATTAGATATATCAACGAATATCCAAATTCAGATCACGATCAGTTCACGGTAGAAGACATGAAATAGTTGGTACATTTATCGGAAACTGTTTTGAAACCGGAAGTCTTGTGCAAAGATTTTGTTCGGCAATGCAATTTTCTTCCTGGGTTCAACACCTTAAGTCTAAGAAATAATTAATCTCATTGGAAAACACCAAAGATGGTGAAATTGGAAAAGAATACAAGACTGAAATAAGCGTTTTCAGTGTATTTTTCTTCCAAAACATAGGAAATTTATTGATGGCGATATGGATGATAACTGTCTGGAATGCTGCTGGGTACACAACTGCTATAAGTTGTAGCTCGTCAGTTACTCTACGATGAATCCGACATTGAGGGCACGGAATAAGACCTACTTTCAGCGCAAGGATATTTGAGAGAGCTGGATGCTATTGCCGTGATAAAAAGAAGGGATATATGGGATATCCCTCCTAGAATTCCTACAATCCAGACATTTCCTAAGCCCGTTCGTCACTTAATTCCACAAGCTATTGGGGATGCATCTTTGTATGACAACGGTGTTTCCATACCGTGGGACAAGTGGGAAATATCATGGAAGCAAGCCCTTGATGGAATACCTACAAATATGTTGCTTGCAATGGAATTAGAGGCACTAGGTTTTCCTTGAAACCATCCACAACCAAACATGATGGAGCTGGTCTGGAGATTTTCGCAGAAAAGACAATTGATGAAGGTTTCTCCATTGGTCATTACTATGGAACATTGGTTTACGGAAATATCGGCGGGAGTCAATCAATTACAAAAACATACAGCGAGGGTTTACTTTTGGTATCTAAGGCATGATTCCTGAAATACGGTGGCAATTGCTCACATAAATTCACTGCAAGTGATGGATCGAAATAGAAGGCATAGATTTTAGCTACCCCTTGGTGCATTACAATATACATTAATGATTTCTATTATCTCCCTGGGAATAAATATTCGGCTAACGACAGATTGAATAATCCAAGAACTGAAAATTGCGCTCTCGTGCAAAACAGAAAACTGAGAACTGAAGCGGCTGCAACTTCTTACAAAACTTTGAATTTTCCTGCTTTATGTCCTATTGCAATTTGTCAAGAATTTTTCATTGATTAAGGGGCTGATCATATTCATCACGTTAAAGACAAATAATACTTCTATTTTCATTTTTCCAGTCAATTTTCCATCAAGTTGTCACTTATTATGTACACTACATTAAACACTTATCACTATAACTACAATGAGTAAACTAATATAAATGATTTCAATATACACTATCAATCCCATGACAGCCTGTCATTATACAAGTAATAATTTCTACGTTATATTCTGATAATATAACATATACTTTATTACTTGTTACAAGTATAACAATGGAAGCGTTACGGTACGATCATATTCTGTCATTCTCATAATATAACATTCCAATAGCCAGTCGATCCATCATGATGTGAATAACCAGACATTGCGATTACTTCAACACAACATGTACAGTTCGTACAAATAATGCTTGAAAAAATTACCACACACACCTACCCATACATGATTGTTCCTCACAATCCTTTATGGGTAGGTGGGTGTAATCACTGTGAAAAGGGAGGAATCTGTAGTACAGGTACCTCCGCTTTCACAGTGAACTATATCGTAACGTAACCTACTTCCTACCCTTCCACACTTGAAGTGCGCAAGGAAAGGAAATAGGTTACGTTTTTCCCTTCTCCAAGTTGGGGAAGAGAAAAACTAACAACTGATAACTAAATCTGAGAAGTCATTGCAATAATACATTCTACTCAAATATAAAAACGTAGATAAACATTCAGGACCCTGCGAGGGCCAGGAAGTAATGTTCTGCTTCCCGACCTCCACAAGATCGCAAACGATATCCTACCTTCCCACACTTGGGCATTACAAAAACTAACAACTAAATATGAAAGCGTAGGTAAGCGTTTAAGATCTCTCGAAGGCCAGGAAGTGATGTTATGTTTCCCAAACTCCACAAGATCGCAAACAATTTCGTACCTTTCCAAACTTAGAGAAGACAAAATCTAACAACTGAATAACTAACAACTGATACCTAATAAGTAAATCTATTTCTTACCTTTTACAACTCTGGGAGGATGGCAGTTACAAGAATGCTTGGCATGGAAAGAAAGGGGATAAAACATTTCTGACAACTGGTGCAAAGCTCCCCTTAAATAGATATTTTACAACCATTGTATGTACATTAAATATTATTGTTATGAAAACCCTTTCACCTCTTCAAATTATCGTAACAGTAATTTGAACAGGTGAAAGGGTTTTCATAAATTGCCCAACGACGTGTTGACAACTTGTACATGTATCATACATATCCAAGTTGTCACCACGTCGTTGGTTACTTAAAATCATATCCTTATAAAATCCCTTTCATTTCTTATTGATTCCAATTGCCTGATGTGCATCATTGATTGAACGTGGCCGTTAAATCACGTAAAGGACACGTTACATTTATAATCTCTCACGTCAATGCTGAATATGTTCCATATATATCCAAGTTGTTAGCACGTAAATGGGTACTTCGGATCATATCCTTATAAAATCTGTTCCATTTCTCATTGGTTCCAATTTCCTAATGTTCTTCATTGATGTGAACGTGTCCACCGAATCAAGTAACGAACACGTTAAATTTATAACGTCTCACAAAAATGTGAACGCGTCTCTTTCAGCTCTTCAATGTAGGCATTTATGACGTACAGTAACTGCATTGCTGGTGGCTTTCCTGCATTCCTCTCTGATATTTTTGTATTTCTGGTGGTCATACACGCACTACTGTAATCACTGTCTTCATAAAATTGGATTAAAAGGTGGTGACAGCAATAACCAAAACTAGGGCTCACTTTAGTTTTCTTGATTAATTGTCGCAACTGCAAGTAACTACAGAACACTGAATGCCCGGCCTTCATAAATTTAGCAGTTTTCGGCGATATGAATGCCCGGGGAAAACTACGATGTTTGGATGTCTATCCCACGAATGGCCCAATGTGGACCTTCATATCGATAAAATAAATGAATGGTTCCCTGGTACATCCATACACTTTCAATACCTGGAAGTAGTCATTCATTCCCGGAAGCACAGACGTATGCAAAGCATCATAATTATAATACAATTACATTTCCCGATATGGTGCCACCGTGTTGATATCCATCTTGCATTTTTTCCCACCTTTAACTTCGTTCAATTGAGCATGTCAACATATCGATCGTCCTGTCATCCTATTTTTCAATCATTTGAAAATTACAGACACCTCTTTCATTCTCTATACCATCACATAAATTAGATTAATTACGAGTGCAACATACTTACCGTCCTAAATCATCAACATTACCATCACTTCAACCAACTTCAAAGTATACAAAAGAAATTCTTTTTCAACTGTTCACCATTCATTTTATCTTCATATTTTAATCTGTTTCGTACCGTGCCAATTTACCAGTACCATCATGAAAGCTAACATATGTACTGTCATTCCCAACCGTTTACTTCAACGTTATGTGCTACAAGATCATTGTGCAGACGGAACAGTTCACTGTGGTCCGTTAATTGCAATTCTCTTAGCATATACCGCTCCGCCTATTCATAAATGTCATCTGAAGCCTCATTTTCATTCGAAATACAATTACATGTTTTTCTTCAGCCGATTGTATTATGCGTTCTGTTTCTTTATCCATTATGCCCTCCATATCATCGGAAGTAATTTTGTCGAGACAACCATCACTTATATGTTTCGCGCGTCTTAATATATCATGAAGTGCCACACAACTATTGTAAATACGTATAATTTTATGTAATTCCTATCTAAGACCATCCCTTCGTATTATTTCAAATCGACTTTGTAAAATACCGAATAGGCGTTCGATATCCTTCCTGACAGATTATTGTCTGGGCAAATATATTTTTTCAATGTGTATGTTCGAGTTAGACATGGGTAGGGCGAAAATAGGCCATCGTGGGTAAATATCATCTCCTAGGAAGCAGATCATGTCATGTGGGTCTCTATTTTCTCCTATTTCATATCCATTAGATACTGACAGGAAAAATTCTTCTTCGGATAGCACACTCTTGAATAAAGGATATATCGCAAGATCTTTGATGTCATTATTTGTTCCCAGTAGACCTGTAAACCATGACCAACAATATAATTCATGGTCACACCATCATTCGCATTGTATGGTAGCCATTTTGAAAACGCGACTGTTCTGATATTGAACATTTCTGGCACCCGGACAATTCTTCCAGTAGTAATTCATACGGTCTACAGCTCCAATACAACCGGGAAATCCAATTTTGTTGTATTTCTGTTCCAAAATAAGGATTTCATCTACCGTTGGAAATATGCTAAAAGAGAGAACTATGTACTTCCATTATATCTTGAAAACACTTCCGAAAATATGTACGCACAGATTCTTCGGTCATAGCCAGGCATTCATCAAGACTGTCGGTAGAATTTCCTGAACATAATTTTCCTAAACAGGATAATACCTTCATATAAGTGGGTATGCATCTGTGCCCAACACCGTTTTCTAACCGCTTCTAGAAATTGTAACGGTGCCTAAGCAAGTAAGCTCTAACTTGAAAATACATCGTCTTTTACACTTATCCTCATAAATAAATGGTTCATTATATCTTCTAACTTCTTACGGTCCACGGTACCCGTGAATAAATTATTGTCATAAGTACGATCATTATTCGATGTGTCCCGATTTGTATCATTGCCCATCCATCGCTTTTCACATTTCGTGCCACTCTCAGCCGTCAAAACCTTATACCTCTCTTCATCGATAACTTTCTGTATATCTTCTTCACTTGTAATTACCACAGTATATCCGTCAAAATTTTTATCTACTTTATACTGTTCAATTCGCAGCACTATATTATGCAAAATAATAAAAGTATTTTCGACATGCTTATTACTATTATTTCCGTAGATTATACGAACCTCACACCCTATGGACATAAAGAATATTTCCACCATCTTCCGTAATATTATTACTCCTTCTTCAAAACACCTTTCTTTGCAGTTATTATACGTTCCTCGGCCCTCAATGAATATGGACCAGACCGGGTAATCCCCCTACACATTTAACTAGAATAGATGGCGTAATGTAGATGACGGTTTAATGCAGTATCCCAAGTCATTTTCCAAACAAACAACACCACAGAACATATCAGTCAGTACAGGGAACCGCTGAGTGCATTTTTTTTTCAGAATATGTCATATCAATAGTTTTCTATAACTACCAGTAACCTTACATATCCACCCAAACGTTTACTGCATTAGATGTTCTCTGAGTTCCTTCTTTTTCTAATGTTCTACTTCTCAAGTACCTTTCGCTACATTGTGAATTTCTAATGATACTATTTTAAAGAAATCGAACGCACCCAGGAAATCCTTTCATGGAAAATTGTTCTTCAATGTGTACCATGTCCCTTTTAGCTGGTGTTT
The DNA here is from genome assembly GCA_032358235.1 of Odonthalia washingtoniensis. Taxonomy (NCBI): domain Eukaryota; phylum Rhodophyta; class Florideophyceae; order Ceramiales; family Rhodomelaceae; genus Odonthalia; species Odonthalia washingtoniensis. The sequence continues at coordinate 6,900 of JAULBU010069556.1, forward strand.
TTGAGAAAAAGTGTCCCATACTCTTTCTCAACAAAGTCACATAAATATTTCACTAAATCACGTACTTCTAATACATCCATCTTCTATTTTTCAATACAACTTGATTCGTATTGACCAGTTGGCAAACATACAGGTGCTATTTGAACTATTTCATCATTGGTCATATTAGAACCTTTTCTGACAGAAAAAAAGATTCAGATAGGGACATTTTTCTTTTGATACTGTCTCTTTTTAATTTATTATATAAATTTTCGCATATATTATATTTTCTCTGAAATGTGTCTGATCGTATTTATGTTGTTGTTGATCCGCATCAGTTTATTTATCAGAATAATCCCTGGATATCGTCTCAGTTCGTTCTTTTTCTTCATTTACAAGTTCATCTTCTTCGTTGAATTCAGCCTCTATATATTTTTTTCATTTCTATTAACAAATGTTCTTGTTCGTTGTTGATAATCCGCTGTTGTGAATGTAATTTCAAAACTGCTTCCACTAGCTGTATATACATTTCAATTTTTGTTCGTCTTTTCGTAATACGACAATCGTCATTCTGTAATGATCTCATCATTGCTGACGTTATACTTTTACCTTCACTGCTTGCCAATGTCGTGTTTTCAGTTTATAAAAATATATTCACCTTGATGTGTTTCACATTTTATCCTTTGCAAACTCAAACTTGTGCACCTTTTTTCTTGCCGCCCTTGCTCAATTCCAAATTCATACCGTTTCTGATTCTAATATAATCAACCAATAACTTTTCAAAACATGATTACTTCCAATACGATTCACTGTCTTCCGTATAATTACTGTTTCATACACTTTCCCAGTACTGTAATAACTGTCATTGTCACATATACAACTTCCATATTATGTAACCAATCATATTCCTACACTATTTTTACTTCAATAAAAATAACTGTACATATACCTTAACTTTTTTCGTATACTTAGAATAGCAATGTTTTCCCGCATCGCCATTCATGTCATTTTCAAAAGACCACAACCTACTTTCCATTTCCAACCCTCACCATACCATCTTCCACACTGCACAAGTTACACAACAATTTTGATGATTGGTTCTGTCCATATTATTTGTACAGTTCCAAACATTTCACAACTGCATTTAAAGAGTTCTTATAAACATAATCAACAGAAAAACAATTTTTCCCATTTCCGTATACCTGTTTCAGCCTTCTGTGTGCCCCCTTGTTTACATCGGAAATTAATTAAATAATAAACTCACCGTCTCCTAACTAGAGATTCCCTTAATGAGGCGATAAACGATATACGCGTCGTTCTTGTGAACTGTTTATTGTTGAATATGTAATTGTGTTGCCTTCGACATGAAATCATAGTGACACACAAAGGGTCCAAAATAATATATGTACGCAAAAGCAAATTGTGGAAGCGTAAGTGGAAGCATCAAAATATCTGAATAATATCTGAATCTCATGATAACACGTGGACCAATCACATTCGCTCTTTTTCTTCTCCTTCTGTTTTCTTAAAATTCAAAGTATCATGTTTATATACCCACTGCTCTATTATGAATTCTAAACGACCAGTCTTCACAACACCGTGAACTAGTTTATTATCATTATGACGATTTAAACTGTCGGCAATATTTTGAGGCGAGCTAATCCAAGCTACATTGGTGATTACATTTTCCTGGTAGGCACGTCTATAATTTCGGCAATATCATTCATTAAACTTAATTCATGCAAACGTTTAGAAGCTGTAATCGTATCAAAAATACTTTTTGAATCAGTGAATATGTATATAGTAACATCTATTTTCAATGACCAGAACAGTAATTTGATGCTCATTCTCTAATCAAAGCCGTTAGAGAATGCATATATGTTTCACCAGCTAACATAGACCGAGTTGCACGTTGGCTCTTGGGAGACGACCAATAAATTAAATGGTAATTCTTTGAATCATCAATAAGAAATTCTAATAGACCAAGTTCACTTGTGCGGTCTATATTGGTGATATATTCACTATCTACGAAAACAAAAAATTTTAACTATGTACTGGTTAGTTTTGGATAGTAAAATTTCATTGACTTCGTATTCTGAAGATGATGAACGATTGAGTTTGACAGCTTAACATTCAACGAAGTAGTTCCCTTATACGGAACATGACATAGTTGCGAAACACCATATGATATGTTGTGACGCCTTGACTGCGAAAAGGAAAGTAGTTTACCTCTTATTGTGCAAAATATATCATTATCAATGGCCTTGGAATTCATGAAGGTAAGTTTATCAATGTGAGTATGTTGAGAAACATAAAACGAACCATCAACATGTTCAAGCAGGCAGCTCAAAAAACGAAAATGTATGTCATCATTTTTTCGGGTTATAAAAGACTTTGTAGCAAATTCTTGTTGTTTTTAGAACGATTTAGTTCCTGTATTTAATGAATCATCGGCTGCTCGCCCGGAGACGCCAGTTAATGCAATATTTTTGATTTGAAATAAGAAGCATGGGTCTAATGCAGATGATTTCATATTAAGATCAACAGTAAAGATTGGATAACATACATCGAAGAAGCAAGAGCTGGATTCTACTAATGCGTAATTAGGGAGCTCAATTTTTAGAATTTTTGATGTCGGAAGCTAAGCTTCTGGAGGTGGTATCGTGTGAAAATCTCCTTCAAGAGATTTTCATTGCATATATGCTCTTTCTACATCACGTGTCCAAATATTTGAATTAAATATATTCACTGATAAAGAAATTATCGTGCAAAACATCATACGCTTGAGCATTGGAGAATTATTGGAAATGCTATACAGATATTTTCAGTGTGTTCTTGAAGTATCCAATGAGCCATAAATAGTTTTGTAGAAGTACCCGGATCTTTGATACATATCACAAAGCGATTACCGATTATATTTGAATTTGGAGGTAGGTCTTCTTTATCAACAACCAGTACTCCTCCTTTTGCTACAATTCCATCATGTTATTTGTGTCTACTTTATTTAAAACGAGGGTCTTTCTCATCGTGAACCATTTCCACTAATTGTACTTCTATATCACTCGTATTTTTATCTGTCGGGTTTAGTAGATCTTTTATAGGTATACGTGAACAGGAGTAAGCTTTCATTTTCGTACTATGAAATAGGTGTTCAATTCCTTTTTTATCCAATAACACTGATAGTTTTCCGTCACTATATAAGAAGATATATGGCCCATCCCAACCTTTTTCTCACGATAAACCAATACTTCATCTCCAGGTGTAGGATCATGACTACGTTCGTTTGGTGCAGTAGTATGCATTGCACATTTTATGCGAAGTTGAGAAACAATTGCTTCATATTTTCTGCGTCCTGTCGTCATTAAATCCATCCTATTAACGATAGTTAGTGGTTGTTGTTCATAATTCCCAATTGGTAACCAGGGTTGCGCACTAAAGGCTAGGATTGCTGGTGTGAATCCATCAGGTCCTATTCTATGTGATATAGCTAGATTAGCATAGTCTATAACAAGATTAAATGGTGCGGAAGGATGATCAGCTAGTAGTTTGTTTACAATTCGTCGGAGAAGATCGTGTTATCTTTCAGCAATTAGAGACCAGTGTGCTTCAACAGCAATAGGAACAAGATTACATCTAAGTGATGTTTACAATGCTTTGAATTGTACTTAAAGGAATGCTTTAGCTTGGTCCACCCAGATAGTATAAGGAACCCCAAGACATGTAACAACCCTGATAATCATGAAGCAGTACCAAAGTGTGTATGAATCTTTCTTAGGCAGTAC
>JAULBU010069567.1:0-10660 GCA_032358235.1 Odonthalia washingtoniensis
TACGGTCCCTTCATCCGTATCATCGACATGGATATATAGTCTCGTACACAAAATTAAAAGCAGAGTTTAGGAATCTACGATCAGCTTTTATGAAGGCAGTTTCAATTTTAAAAAAATCTGCAAAAGGTGAAAAGGACAAAGACGTTACAGATAATGATAAAAATGATGTGTACTCCAGCACATTCTTTGATTTCTGTAGAGGAGATATGTACTTTAATGTTTATTTTGCATGTAGAAAATATGATTTAATGCAATCTACATTGGTGAGCATGCCCAATAATGCAAAAAATAATGGGGAATATACTTCTAAGGCGTACTGTCCACACGTCAAGAGAAAGAGAAGAATGAATAATGCAATGGATGAAATTATAGATGTGATTGATTATCCAATCTATTTCAAGAGAGCCAAGAGCAAGAAGCGATACGACGCATGAATAGACAAAACGAAGAGTATGAAACATTCAACATCATCAAAACGAATACATTTAATCACTTCTAAAGTGAAGAACAAAGATGTTCCTCCATTTCTTATCAGTTCGATCAAGTCGAGACTGAAGCGTCTGGAAGAACAACCAACTGTTTTAGAAACATCTACCAATGCACGTTGTGAAACGTACGTAAATGTTTACAATGTATCTACACAAAGTGCACCACTCTCTATTAAATACCGAACTGAAATACTAATATATCTTCGAGACGTTGTTACGCCAACAGTAGCACAGTTCCAATCATTTTACGGACAGAAAGCCCTCCTAACAGTAATACTAATAATTATATACGGGGGGATGAAACATCATTGTTACCATCATTGTCACCACCATAGTCTTGTAAAACCGAAAGGTAAAACAAAAAATTAACAAGCAAACAAAGAAAAAGAAATAAAAATACATTAGTAAAACCATGTTGTCAATATTCATTACGTCCATCATATATAGAGATGAATTACTATTGATTGTATATTGAGCTATAGTCAAGTGTACAATTTAATTAATTATTTTTTAACATCTTCTATATGGTCTCAAAATTTCTTGGTCACCAATCACTTTTTCTAGTTGACACCTTTTACTTGGGTCAGATTTTACCTGTGTTCGACCACTTCTTGTACATTTCTGACATCTACAATCACAATGCATGATATCAACTGGTACACCAGCTTCATTAATATTAGGTTCTTGCATTCTTATTACAGGAACAACTTCAATTATTCCATTTGTTTTGCTTAATTCAGCACAATGATCTATACGAGAATCAATGCAATACTTGTGCAGTCTGATACAAGATCCAATGACATATGCTCGTTTTGAGAATGAAATATTTAATTGACACCATAAAATATCCCACCTTCGTATAAACTCCCTAAATTAACACTCTATATTGATACGTAAAGAACTCAACTCGAAGTTAAAATCATCATCATCTCCCGGAGATGTAAGATCCCTTTTACATGTGAATGCAGAGTCTGCAATGATAAAGGAAGGTTCCTTCAATTCTCCTTTTTCATTCATGCGCCCAAAGTTCTGTTGTTACCCATGCTAACGAGTCGTGCGTTGTTGGTGTACAGGACATATAAAACCCCAAACTTTTTCGTTTAGAGTCGCATATTACCAAAAAAATGTAGAATATTGAATTTTTCTTTTCTGGTACAATGGTATCTATTAGGGTTGTGAACAGCGAGTCCAGGATTTTTTTTCCATATAAAACATCCATCAACTGCTCCAACCACTCCACGTAGTGATGCATGTATCGACTTTGCCGAAAAACCTGATTCAATTTCATGCAGTGTGTGCTTGTCCTTTATGCCAAACTTTACTGTAAAATGATTATTAATTGCATTAAAAACTCGCCATGTAGAACGATAAAACTCTCAGACAGAAAATCCAAAGCTTTCGTGGATGTCACGAAATAAACCCCCAGCTAAATATCGCAACGTCAATGAAATTCGTATCTGAGGATAAATCGCTGATCCACTAGAACGCTCCGCCTGGGTTTCGTATTTCGTTTTTAGTTATTCTTCAGTGAGACTAAGTGAATGATTGAACGATCCGACATCAATTCGATACATTCGTCGGAATTTATTCGGTCTGAGACGACAGATGTGCTGCAGCCAGTCTTTACAACTGGATTAAATTTGGGACCAGTTGGTTCAAATTCATATGCAATTACCATTGTCGCTGCAATGAGTCGTCGCCTCTGGATTAGGACAGCCAACTTGCTCGAGTAATGATAATCAGATGAGGAGTTTGAAGAGTCATCCATTTTGGGAATGAAGGTGGACAGCTCGATAATAATGTTCCTTTTCAGATCGAGTCGCTCTTAGTTGATAAAATTCAAAACTCCCGGTATCATCAAAAAGGTTCCGCTTTGTGGCAACGGTAGATAACGATTTTTTTAAATTTCTGGTGTAATGGTAAAACTGTTCCATTTTTTTGGTTGAAAATGGGCCTTACTGTATGAAAACAATGCTTTCAAGCGTTCAATTCGAATGAGAGGACCCAAAATGTCGTTCAAAGTAGTGGTATATCTCACGATATATCAGGCCCAAAGCCCTTCCTCCGATTATAGAGTAGGTTGCATTTACACAATATTTCTCAACAAAACGTTACATCTGCCTGACACTGTATAACTATAGGATTACTTCTTTATGCAGTACTAGAGGCTTCTACAACCCTACTCAGCAATTAAAATACATTGATCTACCCATTATACCTCGTTAAAAAATGAAGCGGTCGGAACGAGCAGTTAGACAGGTCGCAGAATGGATAGAACAGAGCGGGGTTAATGAAGCCTATTTACACTATAACTACACTTCCATGGAAACAACTGAGTTGGATAAAAGTCTTTTATCATGCGGTACGTGTAGTACCTCTCCAGAGGCTGGTACTGCGGGCTAGCCACACAACTTGCGGCCTTTTTAACTCCATCTCTCTTCCTTTCCCACCTGTAATTTTCGCTCTGTCTTCCCTCTTTTTGACACGTGTTCACCCTTTTCTCTCTTACACCACGTGTCGTGCTTACACATCTGTAGGCTTTGGTATCCGGGGCTGTAAGCACCACCAGTTTTTAGTCAATGAATACCGTCTCGTCTGCGCCAACTGGGCACCGAGGGGACGAGCATGTTTTCCAGGTGAGAACTCTACCAAAACCTTGGCCTCAACATCTACGAACCCATGCAAAACAACCACCAGAAGAACCCACGACTGGGTGGGACAAAGATGGTACTCCAGTGATCCTTCACATGTGCGACCACCCAAAGGCGCTATTGGATGTGTTGAAGCACGTGCTCGTCTGAACTGCCGCCTTCGCCTCCGCGACGGTGTTGAAGTCCATTGTCGCGTTGAGCTTCCTTTTCGCTCTGCTAACATCTTTCCAAACAGTGCGCTCCAATAAGCGTTGAGTGGGGTACTATATTGATCTCTCAGCCCTAGCGACTACACACATCGAAATCTACTCGCACAACGTCAACAAATTCGATTACAGGAAGACAGAAACAAAGAAAATGCACACAATTTGATGTCTTCCGGTTCCCTGGGCTATGAAAGCACATTAATTCAGTTCACGCTCCGACCCATCGCCAGTTCCTGCTGCAAAATACCAGGCGAGCTCATCTCCAGCTATTTCCCACACCTCTGTCAGAGGCAGGCACCTGTTCGGTCCGCCCCTTTATGGAGGCTCTTTCGAGATAATTTTTCAACACGCAACTCAGGCATATGACGCTATGATCCGCCATCAAAGGACCTCGTGAAGGCAAGCGAGTGCGGAGGAACAATCGCTCATGACAAGGTAAGCAATGTCAAGAAACGCAGTATACCAAACACAGAGCATAGATAGGAATGGAGCCTAAGACGATGCTCCAAACACGTGGCGTCTTGGACACCAGCGCTTCTTGCAACATAGTTCAGAATTTCACCCTTCTCCCACATGGAGGAAGCACTTGATTTCATACGAAACACTCTTCAATCTTGTGGATGCGAAGGGCATCGAGTTTCGCCTGCTTGACGCGATCTCGCTTCGCTTCCGATTGGGAATCTTGACGTACGTTTCCAGCTTCTATGTTTATATGTCGCGCCCAACATGGCGTGTGGCTTGCTGATATGAACAAAGTTTTTATCCTCATTCTCGGTCACAAGAAGTTGTTGACCGAGACCAAAGGATTAGACGAGGGGGATCCAATTACGGCATACGAGTCGCTTCTACTAGGACGGAACGGCATCAGATTATTCAAAACTCTCACAATTCCTACAGTGTCACAAACGTACGTCCGGGTTGTCACCGGGTCGACAGTACGATTCACATCGAACCCAAAATTCCTTACTCACGAAAACTGGACTTCACGTGGCTAATGGGACGAATGGGGTGCGACGAGGTGAACCCTTAAAAATCATCTTCTCCAAATTCAGCAATGCCCCCATCCGGTTTCCAAAAATATGATCGTGGCGAACGCAGTACGCCACCCCACTCTACTTGTCTCGCTCACGGGACGGGGTGCCGATGAGATCGCATAGTCGCCCTACTTCTACACCGGGATGATTTACGATGCCGCCACCCCGCGGACGGTCGAGCCGGACTCGCCCAACGCTACTACGTTTCCACCAGCGCACAGGCATCCAACTTGGTACTTCACGCTATCGACTTAGTAATTAAAAACGCCCTGAACTTCCAGAGTCTCGAGAAGCCACAGTTTAAAACGGTTGACAATATTCCACACCCAACCACTTTGTCCTTAGATGACCTTCGAACCCAGATGACACTAGAGAAATTCCGCTACTGCCAAAGATTGGACGACTTCTGCCAAACAACGATCCACAGCGGATAATTGGAAACACATACTTTGAAGGGGATGAAGGCATGCTGCACCGTCGGCCCTCTCAGAACTGGCCGTGAACCAAATAGTCATTTAAATGACACTGCCACAACGCCTCTGTCACAAGGCGCACCACGCCGTTCTGGTCGGCCGCTCTGGGTAAACAAGACTAGCTGACCCACCCTGTAGCGAGTTTTATTAGCCCTAAATGACCGCTGACATACCAGAAACGGTACGATCTTGTTCGAACTGCAGGAAGAACCGCCTGTGCCTCATTATGAAATCAAATCCGCTACAACTCTTTCCAGCCACGACGCCACTGGAGTGGGTATCGATGGACCATTTTCGGCGCCTGCTCGCTACCAAAGCGGGTAACGAATACATCAATGTCATATTGTCTCAACACGTATATTTAGAATTCTGCTATTTGTAAATGATAACTAGTTCAAATTAAGTTCAGTATAATTCCAAATTCGTCAATGCTTAATAGTGTGAACTGTGCATGTATCCTACACACATTTGTTGAGTGCAAAACGTGTAAGGCTCGAAAGGTGCATCTTATTGCCGTTAGGTTGAATCACTCGAAGCTCGCACCTGTATCAAATCTATCGAATGGACAAAATGCAACAAACTGTCATTCCAAACGCGCTTTATCTACCGCGATTCTGACCACACATTGCCGGGAAGCCACTCATCGCTCGCCAGGGTGGCACGTGGCCCTTTCAATGGTTACCAACCAAACCAGGGAATTGTTTCTACACCGACAACACCGAGGCCACACGTCCCATAGTACCAATCACCCTGCACCTAGAAAACCCACGTGACTCTCCTAATGACCACCAATACGAGACACTGTATGTTTTACGCAAGACACGTGTATACCTAATTGTATCCACATCCACTTACCCCATTTTCGGACGTATTTCACACCCGGTTTATATGCGTCTGCGAGTTCCCGCGCCGGATACACACACCGTACACAGGCCCCTCGGCGCGACAACAAAGCTCCCATTCCCTCATCACGAACCCCTGCAGCTCCCCTTCGTCTTTTGGCACAGCCCTCTGCTCCATAACGGCGGACTTTTTCCCAACCTCTCAATGACAAGGAGAAATTTTTGTCCGCCTCTACGGTCTGTGGCGGACTTTTAGTCCACCATATTCCATCTATGGTGGACTCAAAGTCCGCCTACATAATGCGTGACGGTCGTTGCGCCCACCCCTCCGGACAATGGCGGACTCGAAGTCTGCCTCTTTAATACTTGGCGGATTTTTCGTCTGGCCCTACGCCCCACGGCGGTCTCGAAGCTCGTCCTATTCACTCCATGATGGACTCGAATTACGCCTACTAAATGCGTGGAGGACGTTTTGTCTGCCTCTACGGTCAATGGGGGACTCGAAGTCCGCCTTAGTGCTTGGCGGATCTTTCGTCCTTCGGCATGATCAATGGCGAACTTGAAGTCCGCCCTATTAAAACGTTGGCGAACTCGAAGTCTGCCTACAAACTGCGTAGTGGAAGTTTTGTCCGCTTCTACGTTCAATGGATGACTCCAAATCCGCCTCATTTGACCTATGGCGGACTTAAAGTCCGTCCTGTAAATCTAAGGCGCACTTCAAGTCCGCCTACAAAATACTTGGAAGACTTTTTGAACGACTTTACCCACAATTGCGGAATTGAAACCTGCCCCATTACATGGATGGCGGACTCGAAGTTCGCCTACACAATGCGTACGTCTCTGCCGCTCGTTAGGCCAATCGAGGATCTTTCCTCCTCCGCCACGGCTAACGGCAGGTATGAAGTCCGCACTATTTAATCGAGGGCAGCATCGAAGCCCACCTACAAAATGCGTGGCGGAGGTTTCGTCCGCCTCTACGGTAATTTACGAACTTGAAACCTGCCCTATTCAACCTATGACGGAATTACCCACCACACCGATAAATCTAGGGCGAACTCTAAGTCCACCTACGCAATGTTTGGCCCATTTTCGTAGGCCTATACGGTCAATGGCGGAATTGAAGGTCGCGCCACTCAATCTATGGGGGACTTGCAGTGCGCCCGATTCAATCGAAGGCGAATTCAAAGTCCAACTAAAAACGGCTTGGAGGGTTTCCGTCTGCCTCTAAAGTCAATGATAGACTTGACGTCAACCCTATTCAGAAAATGGCGGACTAAACGTTCACCTCTACAAGGCTTGGCGGACTTTAATCCGCCTCTACAGTCAATGGCGGACTTACTGTCTGGCTAATTCAAACAATGGCGTACGGGATGTTCGCCTGCACAATATATGGTGGAATTTTCGTTCAACTATATGATCAATGGTGGACATCAAGTCCGCTCACCTCTTACATCCTGCGCATGCTGCAAGTTTGTTTCTTACCAGTCCACACATACGGCCAGTTCTCGTTTTTCATCGTCTCCTCCAGACGGCTACTGCCTGACTGTGTCTCTGCCCACATAAAAAAACAGAAGACGGCAGGGGGTCGGAATAAGTTTCAAAACGCTTCAACCATTTTTCAAGGTCCCAAAATTACGCCTCAATTGGAACAAAGGGGCCGTTCCTCCCCGATTAAGCAGGTGAACTCCATCGTCCCGTCTTGGCGGTATTAATAAACAACCGCAATTACATCGGAATCAGATCCACTCCACGGCTGGGGAGCAGCCTCATATTCACAACCATATCATCCAACACTGCCAAGAAATCCCCCTTCGCCCCGGAATGACGACTGGAATCGGCACCGGGGTGGTAATCACAGGACCCACGCAGACGATTATAGGGATGGTCACTCAGATCGTCCTCTCGAAAGAGTGGGAAGGGGGACGATCTGGGCGGACAAATGGTTTTATAGACGATTTTTCTGCGCCAAGAGCCACTTATTGTGGCCCTGGAGGCGGTCGACCATGCCGATCAGTTAGTCGAATCGCCTCTCGGTCCGGCCGTCATTCGGCAAAGGTGCCCAAACAACCGCCCCAACGGGAGCACGTTCCCGGCCATAATGTCACTGCGTATTACCGAATCCTCCGCGGTTGACGAAGGAGGTTTCTATCTGAATTAACGCATTCGTCAAAACGAGGGGCTTTGGTTGGAAACACCGTAGTACGGCGGAAAGGCTGCGATGGTGCCCTACCACGTCCGACAAACGCATGCGAAGACATACCAACCCTGAGTATGTTATCACGTCACCCGCACAAGACGTACGATCCTCCCCGACGCACTTGTGACATTAGACAACAGCGGTGATCAGCCCACGACCCTAAACAAGGGCTGATACCGCTGCAGACTCCCCAATTTCGCCCCTTTACATCCCCAACAAGGACATGAACTTCCTCACCGCGCGACTTCGCGCACGCCGCGATCATATGACACCCACCGTACGCCCCGTCTATACTCGCTGTTGTATCGACCATAGTTAGTTGTGTGGTGGGTTTTGCTGAAAGGTTGAGAAATGGATGCACAAAACAGATGGGGAAAATATAAACACGCGAGAAATACTCGTTGGAGATGCGCGACAAGTTTGCATGACACATATCACCCACATTAGTAGAAGGGAGTAATGTACGTATGATTTTTCGGAATGACATTACCATTTCAAGTGGCGCAGTTGGGGCCAATCCCCGCAGAAACTATACAGTTCATCGGTTGGAAGGTAATGGCAGCGTGTATTTGATGAATCTGCAGTATCTGTAGATTTTTTTGTATGAGTATTCGTGGCCCCTGCAAAATTTGCAAATTATTTGTATTGGACATTCATTGTCCATAAAGGTTTTTTAGATTGTTTGTATGACAAATTGACTTTCTCTACACAATTTGTAGATTGCATGTATGACACAATCATGACCCATTCATTATTTGGAGATTAGTTGTATGACACATTCAAAAAAACTTTCATGTTGTGTAATGTTTTCGTACTTTACCGTCCCTAATAGCTGCGACAGGTGGATATCCGGCGGGGTGACACGGCACAAAAAACTACAATGGGTGAATAATGTATGTATTGTAAATTAATAGTGAGCTGTGTTAAACGGAATAAATTACAATAGAAATCTACGTATGAACTGGAAACGTTGGAGGTCACACGTAGGAGTCACCTAAAGAATCTACGATTCCCTAATGAAAACTGAATGGGGATATTAATCCGAACTGCAATATTCCCAGTTCGGATGAATGTAGTCATTACAAAATCTACATTTAATTGAAGATAAATTGAATTTGACATGCAAAAGGACATCCGGGATGTGCAGTTAAAATGACCGTACACTACGATAATTTATCAATAATATATCACAAATGTGGGTATGCATATTGAGTATATAACAGGAGTGCGTTCGTATGGGTATGTAAAAATAAAACAATGAAATGTAATATAGAATATAATATAGTATATATTATATATGTCATGTTATATGTCCCATATATCCATATCGCTCTGTTTGTGATAGAAGATATGGGACATATAATATGACATACATTATATATACTATATAATATGCATGTCATATAGGTCATACTTTTATTAAGGTAAACGGGAGAATGCAAAAAAAGAGCGAACAAAAATAAGATATGAAACAAGCTAGAAAAAACTGAAATGTAAAAATCGTAATAAAAAACCGTTTATCATCACTTGTATATATATACGTAGAACCATGGAAACAGAACAAAAAATGTTAGCATTGTGAGAATAGGAGGGGTGAATTTGAAATATGTACCACGATAAAAATCCAGACAGAACACAGAACAAACTACAGAAAGAAAATGTCTGTATTTGTCTGTGCATGGCCACCTCGTTCTGGAAATGCTGGAAAGGAAGAAAAGAAGGAAAGTAAAAAGGGAAACATAGTTAGAAATATGAAATGATAGATGTGTTTTTTAGGTGAAGATAATTATCAAAAATATACATACCGAATAAAACAATGCGAGTAGACTGTCAGGTTGCGAAAAAGAAAGCAGCCGTTAGAAATCTTTTGAGAAAGATAGTATGTGAATGTGCTATTGTGAATATATAATGATGCATATAGTTATGAATGTTTGTAGAAAAAAGAAATGCGAGCAGACCAAAATTACCTAAATTTGGTGATACCCCAAACTACCCTATCAAAGTACGAATACGTCGGGATTTGCGTTATTGTTAAGTCTTCAGCAAGGCTGCCCGGGGTCCCAAAAAAAATAGGCACTTTGACAAAAAACGTTACGGATGGTTGAAAAGGTGAAAGGAAGGAAGAGATACGGAAGGAGGGAGAGATGAGTTGGCAAAATGGCACACTCTGGGAATTGTACTGTTTATAAAATTAATTGGACGGTCCAATGCGTGGGGATATAAAATAAATTTGAAGGGGTACCAAGTTGGTGCCTTTTGTCATGAGACATGATAATTTTTGAAAAAATTATTCAAAATTTTGATAGGACCAGTTGAAGAAAATTAATACATAATATGTATTATTTTCTTCAAATGGTCCTACGTTTATTCCAAAATATTATTTTGAAATCTATGACATCTAGAATGACATGAAAGATGTGAGTATGAAACAGAAATAGGGAACAAGTACTGTCGGATATAGATTTTACATGTAATGAACATGTAACGGTGGAATGTAGTATGTAATTTCTGAAATTTGATAATTCAGTTGATACAAAATGTAGTCCTGATATGTATTGATATACTGGTATAAAAAAAATACGTAACAAATTATGAATAGACTCGGGAGATCAACGGTACTTTTCATTTCTCGCTGTCAGTATTAGTTCTGGTATCATTTTTCTAGAAGTTTTATCAATAATAGCAGTAGAATGGAGCAGTCATCAACGATTTAATCACGTAATGGTAATGTTTCGGTAAAAAGAAGGACAGGCCCAGAAATGTTGACTA